>APFE031405039.1:188173-228304 GCA_000404065.3 Pinus taeda | reverse complement strand
TCCTCCCCCACCTTCTCGAGATCAGTAGTCAACTCCTTAGCTTCCAAAATGGTTCTATGCTACTCAGGATGCAACAAGTGCTCTTGCAGTTGATCCTACAGACCAACGATGTACACATTCTCAGTTCGATAGAGTCTCTCCTTTACTAGCTCAAGCTGCAGCAAATTATGATCTTGACACCTTTGTAGAAGCTTCAAGCCATCTAGATTGGGATGTAGCTATGAATGGAGAATATTGTTCATTATTGGAAAGTGATACATGGGATCTTGTTCCTCTTCCAAAGGGACGAAAACTTGTTAGATGTAAATGGGTTTATAGAACCAAGTTTGGACCAGATGGAAAAGTTGATAAACATAAATCTAGTCTTGTTGCTAAGGGTTTTTCACAAGTCAAAGGCATTGACTATACTAAAACCTTCTCCCCTCTTGTCAAAATGAACTCTATCTACCTTGTTCTCTCCTTTGCTTCCTCTTTCAAAAGGGAAGTCCATCAGATGGATGTTAAATCTGCCTTCTTGCATGGGGACTTTCATGAAGAAATCTATATGGAACAACCTCCTTACTTTATACAAACAAACTCCAGCCTTGTATGTTAACTTAAGAAATCCCTTTATGGTCTCAAGTGAGCCCCTTGGGCTTGGTATGCCAAAATGGATGGTTTTCTTCTAGATACTAGCTTTTCTAAGTGTCATTTTGACAATATTGTCTATAACAAGAAAGTGGGTAAGTCTGTTATCATTCTTCTTCTTTATGTTTATGATATTATCCTTACTGGTAGTGATCCCAACCTTATAAACCATGTGAAGTCTAGTCTTAAAAAGAAGTTTGAAATGACAGACTTAGCACACTTGCATTATTTTCTTAGTCTTCAAGTGTTGCAATCTAAGGAAGGTATTTCCCTTTCCCAATCCAAGTATGCCTGTGATCTTCTACACCACTTTCACATGGAAGATTGTAAGCCAACCCCTTCTCCTTCTCAGTTTGGAGCCAAACCTTCAGTCACTTGTACTTCCCCTAAAGTTGATGCTACCTTATATCGTCACCTTGTAGGAAAACTTTTTAATTTGACCCATACCTATTCTCACCTTTCCTTTGTTGTTTGCCTTATTTCTCAGTTTATAAAAAAACCACATGAAATCCATTGGAAAGTAGCTAAAAGAATACTTCATTATGTTAGAGGTACAATTCAGTTCGGGATTCATTACAGTGCAAAAGAATCTCTTCTATTGGTTGGTTTCACTGATTCAGATTGGGTTGGTGACACTGATGATTAGAAGTCTACTACAGGTTATGTCTTCACTCTTGGTTCTGGACCTATTACATGGGCTTGCAAGAAACAAAGTGCCATTTTTCTTTCTTCAGTAGAAGAAGAGTATCGTGACGTCGTAGAAGCTAGTAAGGAAGCCCCGTGGCTTCGTCAGATCCTGTCAAATTTTGTCTTTCGGTTGCAGCATCCGACTACACTTTGGTCTGATAATCAAAGTTCCATTCAACAATGAAAATATCCAGTCAACCATTAGCGCAACAAACACATTGAAATACGCATGCACTTCATCAAAAATATCATTCATGGCAATGTTCTTGAAGTGCAATATTGTTCAACTGATGATCAAGTTGTAGACATCTTTACAAAGGCTCTCACAAAGGTGAACTTTACTAAACTTTGATTTGTGGTTGGATTTTAGGAAGTTGTTAGGAAGGGTGGATAGGCTATAATGCATCCTTCCTTCTCCTATTGTGTCATATTTGTACATCATTTAATCCTATCCCAGGTTGTTCTTAAGGGGGATGTTAGGTTATTCCGACACATAGGAAATAGTTAAGTATAACTTGGTTTGGTGTATAGTTAGGTAAAGTGTGTTTCTTTAGTATGTAATTTTTGTAACTTACAATCTGACAGTCACGATATGTTCTAGACATGAAGTGATCTGAAGGATCATTCTCTCCTTGGTATTATTGACACTTGATCCATGGCTTAACACCCAATTAGTACATGATCTCTATTTAAAGAACATGGAGGGTCATTTGTAAGGTGACTATTCATGAGAGAAGCTTATCTAAATTCTCTTTCTTTTACATTAATACATTTCCTAAAGTGGCTGTACTGGCTCAAGCTGTGGATTGTTTCCCTCTTTGAGGGTTTTAACTATGTGAAGAATAATGGTGTATTGATCTGTGATATGTTTGTGAGTGGTGTCCTTAGTTTTTCTATTTGAGGAACTTACCCTATAAATTCTTACACCTATTTAGAGTGCAGGCACCCACCTTCCCTTGCCATTATTCTAATATTCCATATAATTTTTAAACCGAAAATAGAGGCATAGAATTATACAAGTAAAATACCAATAAATTTTTACCTACAAATTCAACTCTTGCACTCTACTTTCTATGCTCACTTGTAACAAATCTCCTCTTGCTTCTCTTAGAAACACTTCCTCTATGCTCTACGTTCACCATTAACGGCTCTTCATTGACTGCTCTTAAGCAGTATCATCTCCATTCTCCACTCAGAACTCTCCCTACTCTTGATGCACTAACAGACAAAGTCCTCTTAGGTGCTTCAACCACATTGTCAATATGCGCTTCACTCATAACTCAATACTCTCGCACATCTTCTCAAATTCCCACTCTTCTCAATTACACGCGATGGTTTTATTCTACTGAGGCACGCCATACAAGGTAGACTCTACTACATGTCCTTTGGCTTCCCAGTTGTACTTACGCATGGCCTCCCTTGTCGTTGTTACGTCTCCTCTCAGTTTATGGTCATAGTTAAGAAACAAAGATCGACCTTGCAACCCTTATTATCAGAATGTGTGGAGTTCCACACTGAGAAATTAATTCTCAGGTGATCCACACACTAATTCATGAGTCCCATACCTCTTTTTAAATCGTTGAGGATGTGCGCGCAAAGTAGTTGATCGCTTCCTTCAAGTATTCAAATTCATTTATGTTACCTATGTTGTCCTTGATTCCTTGTTACAAACTCTTCCACACAATTAGCTAGTTTCAATTACCAAATCCTATGTGCCTTCATTCAATATTGCAGCTGCGAGCCCATACATTATTTAAATCTTTGTACTTCTTTATCGAAGCGATTCCATAGTGCAATCTTCATAGTGGTGCAGTATTCTAATTTGTCGATTGCCGACCTCCGATATGAAGAGCCCCTTCTGCTTAGCCCTTCCCGCATTTCTCACCATAGGACTAATGGTCGTGACCTTCCACTTAGCCTTGAGGTGATAGACTATTTAGACTCCTACCGAGGGCTATTTTTCCTTTTTTAATTGGTTAACAACATTGGTTCTTTAAGTTCTTCTTGACCATGCGCTAGCCAAATATCGGAGCCCCTCCCATCGGAAGTTTTAAATCGGGGATTTAACTTTGGATTTTTGATATTCCCACTTCTGATATAGCCCATATCACTCGATTCTCAACCCTAGCTCCGTGCCTTTGGTTCTTTGGGCTCTTATGACCATGTGCCAGCCCATATCATAGCTTTTCAACACTTGATCTGTTATAGGGTTCTAACATCTTCAATTCTTTGATTGCAAACTTCCGATATGACTTCATCACTTCCATGTGGCACCTCATGAGTGGTGAGATGTGTCCCCCAGATTTTCACCCTTAGGCCCCCTCAAAACACCAAAATTTCCTACCACGTGTCCTCCTATACCACCATGTCATGCTGGTGTCAGATGACACTATAGCTTTATCATAACCAATCATTTGTCGCCATGTGTCCTGCTAGAGGAGATAGAAAAGGCTCGTACACTTTTGGTTTTTCAATGAAATCATTTGTTAATACTTTCTTAGCATTCCCAATGGTTTCTGACACTATCGGTACTTCACCCATATCTAAATGTTTTGAAGGGTTCACAATGAGAAGTTCTGATTCTCCGATTGTCGATATGCCTAATGTGTCGATGCTCCAATATGTAGGACCTTCGATATGCGATGCACCAATATGCTTGATGTTATGATGTTGTAATCGCATGCATGATGCCATTGGACCTCCAATGTCGCCAGACCTCTGATCTCCGATATGTCGATATTCTTTCCCGCCTAAGGTTTCAAATCCTTGAACTTTAGCAGGCCATAAATTTTGAACTGGGAATCCATTTTTGGACTTCCACATATCATTGAATGGATCATTTAGAGCACTTTCCAACGGAGAGGGTCTGATGGAGGCTTTGAGTCCTTATGCTACTTAGAATATGACTGCAAACTTCTCTGCTCATTGACTCCTTGGACAGTTGAAATCACACCCACCATAAAGATCTTATCCATGAAGCCTGCAGCTATCATTGGAATCCTTCTGAGCCATGCATTCTTACTAGTCCGGTTGACATTAGTGCCAACTTTCATGCACAATACTAGCTCAACCACAATCAATTATCCAACAATATACCCCTTTGGCATTGATGGCAACACGATAAGCTCCCCCTCAGGCTAGGCATGGCCTACCCCGATGCCAATCTTCTCCCCCTTTGACATGAATGGAAAATAATACTTCACAAGCACTCCCCCTGGACCATTACATCCTACTCTCCCATGAGTTCCACATGTTGAGTAGCTTCCACCACCTATCAAAATGAAGTCATTTGGAGGGAGGAGTCACAACTCCTATCTGCTACATGAGATACTCAAATGGTTCTCTTGCGA
Organism: Pinus taeda; assembly: GCA_000404065.3. NCBI lineage: Eukaryota > Viridiplantae > Streptophyta > Pinopsida > Pinales > Pinaceae > Pinus > Pinus taeda. The sequence continues at coordinate 223,640 of APFE031405039.1, read as the reverse complement.
GTGGCTTCGTAAATATATCTGCTAGTGGCTGGTAAGTATATCTGCTAGTGGCTTGGTAAATATATCTGTCAGTTTCACTTTAGTGGGTACATATACAAGTTTGACAATCTTAGTTTCAACCTATTCCCTGAAGAAATTATACTTGATATGAATATGCTTAGTATTTGAATGCGTGACTAGATTTTTAGAGATGTTGATCGTACTCGTGTTGTCACACATTATTGGAATTGGATCAGACAACTCTATTTGCATATATTTCAAGGTTTGCTTCATCCATATAATCCGTGTACAACATGTAGCAACAAAAATATACTCTACTTCAGCAGTCAACAGAGAGATAGAGACTTGTTTCTTACTAACCCACGACACCAAGCATTCACTCAAAAAGAAAGCTGCACCATAAGTACACTTCCGGTCATTAAAAATTCCAACCCTATCTGCATTTTTTTAGGGCTTCAAATTGAAATCTTCAATCTTAGCATACCACAGTCCATACTATGTTTTACCTTGAAGATATTTGAATATCCTCTTCACAAGAACAACATGGCTTTCTCGTGGAAAAGTCTAAAATCTTACCACAATCCCCACTATTTGCATGATGTATGCCCTCAAAGTTGCCAGATACAGTAATATTCCTATCATTGACATGTATTTAGTCTTATTTATTTTCTGTGTTCCATATTCTTTGCACATTTTTGAGCCTATAGTCATGGGCGTGCTGACAGGTTTGCAATCTCCCACTCCCAATTTCTTCAAAGTTTCCTTGAGATATTTTGATTGGGATATAAACACTCCTTGTGGAGACTAAGTAATTTGTAGACCCAAAATGAAGGAAAGTTCTCCAATCATGGACATTTCAAACTTTGTTCGCATATAATTTGAAAATTGTTGCCCCAACGGCTCCACATTGCTGCTAAATATTATATCATCCACATACAAAACCACTATCAATATATGGACACCTTCACATTTTGCATAAATATTACTGTCAACTGTGCCTTTCTCAAACCCTTGTTGTTGAATATACCTATCCATCCTTTCATACCAAGCTCTAGGGGCCTTCTTTAATCCATATAGGGCCTTATTTAGTTTGCATACAAGCCCTTCATCAGAGAAGAGAAGAAATTCTTCTCGTTGCTTAATGTAAACCTCCTCTTCTAAATATACATTGAGAAAGGAAAATTTCACATCCATCTGATATACCTTGATATTCTTATGGATGACAATATTCTTATAGCCTTAAGTCAAGCTATTAGTGCAAAGGTTTCTTCGAAATCTACCCCTTATATTTCGGCATACCCTTTTTAGACCAAATGAGATTTGTTGCTCATTACTTCACCCTCTTCATTTAGTTTGTTCTTGAAAACCCACTTGGTTTCAATAACCTTTTTCTCTCTCAGTCTTGGAACATGCTCCCATGTATCATTCTTTTCAATCCAATCAAGTTATTCATTCATGCCTTTCACCTAGAACTGATATTCACTCACTTGACAAAGGTTCTTGGGTTCTGTCTGTGATAGTAGATCCAAATTTGCATGAATTGTACTACTTCCCACAAGTTTCCTTCTGGTTTAGACACCCTATCTTTAATCTCCAATAATATGGCTCTCAAGATGTTCCTTCTATACATACCTAGAGGGTGTATTTTGCCTTAAAGATGTGTCTCCTTCGTCACCTTCACTGCCTCAATCTGTGTCATTCAAATTGGTAGACCTCAAATCTGAGCTTTCTTCATCACCTGAGTTGATTTTTATTTTATAATATTCAGGTGTGAACCTACTTCATCTACTATTACATCAATGTAATCCTCAATATTTTTCTTTTCCTTTTTGTAACACTTATATCCTTTGCTTCGAATATCGTATCTGACCAATATTGCTTCTTCATCACGTGAGTCAAAATTCCCATGGTTCTTTTCATTCCTTTTAATGAAGCACTTTCTCCCAAACACCTTGAGGTGTTTCACTGATGCATGTCCTCCCTTCCAAACTCATAGGGAGTTATCACTATTAGACCTTAAATGAGTTTTTTTTTTTTTGTTATCTAGATATATTTTTTCCTGGGCTACTTCTCCCCAGAAGTTGTGAGACACTCCTGGTTCATCTAACATTGCTCTGGCCATTTCCTGGATTTTTCTGTTTCCTCTCTACTACTGAATTTGTTTGAGGAGTTCTAACCACTGGGTATTGGCTCCTAATGTCATGCTATTCACAAAATTCCTCAAAATCTCTTGAGGTGTACTCTCCTCCTCTGTCTGATCTTATGCATTTTATTTTTAAATCCTTCTCATTTTTTACTTGAGCTTTAAACTTCTTCAAATGTTTTAATTCTTCCAATTTTTCAACAATCCAAGTAGTCTTGGTGGAATCATCAATGAGAAACATGAAATACCTTTCTCCTTTTGAGTTCTTTTCTCTAGTTGGGCCACAAATATCTATGTGAATGAGCTTGAAAGGTTTGGATGAGGCTAACTCTTTCGATTTGAAATGAGTTCTAGTCTGCTTTCCAACAAAACATGTTGTCCAAATTGTGTTATCAGGATTTGACATTCTTGGTAATCCTCTCACTGCTCCCATCTTTCTTATTTTTATCAAACTATAAGAATTCACATGCCCAAGCCTCTTGTGCTAGAGTGCTACTTCACTGATTTTTCTCAAATAGTAGTTGACCTTGGAATTGTCAAACACATATACATTATTATGGGTTCTAATTTCTTTTCCTACCCATTTTCCATTCTTTATGTTGTGGATCTCACAAACTTTAGATCAGAAGGTCACATAATAGACATTATCACACATCTGGCTAACAATGAGCAGATTTTGCTTGAGACCTTCTATATACAACACATTTTGTTCTTCTCTCTTTTGATCAAGATTGACTACTCCTTTTCCCTTGATTCTTGTTGGAGTGTCATTTCCGAAAGTGATGTTCCTTCCTCTGTCCTTTTACTTAAACGACATAACTTTTCTTTTGTTTCCAGTCATATATTTGGAACAACCACTATCCACATACCATTTGTTTCCTTGATTATGAGCTGATAAGGCAAGTCCACATTGCATGCTCTTTTTAGTATTTGGTTTCAAACTCCATTTACTCTCTTGGGTAGTTTTATGTCTAACACTTTTGGATGTAGATAGGTATTAAAACTTGCTTCTGCACTCACTGGCTTTAAGCTCAAAATTATTACAATTGAGGAATTCTAATTCACTGAGTCAGGGAGAGAAGACATTCTCATTTCTAAGTGAAAATTTTTGAGACTTAGAAATCTTATACTTATTATATCTAGGATTATCATCCATTTCTACTTTGATCCTTCTACAATCAACAGCTTTATGTCCAAGGATATGACACTTATAGTAGTGGCCATAAAACAAATAGGCATGCTTATTGTTAGAAGCATTATGATATTGTGAAGGGAAGTACCTTGGTCATCTGAGTGATTGATTCATTCTCCATTAACAATTTCCTCTTTTCATAACTTCTCTTTTGTCTTCATCAGTTATCTCATGATGCCTTTTCTCATGACTCTGTGATTTTATGAATCTTCTGGACCTAAATTTTATCTTCCCAATAGAATATTCTTATGTCTTAGAGTATCCCAGACTGGTTCTGGTTCCTGAGGGCCTTTGACTATTCAGGATCTAATCTAGTCTCCCTGTCCCTTCAACAAATTTTTCATTTAGACCCTTCTTGTTCTTTGTCTTCTCAAGATTGGTTCTCATAGAGACAACCTCTGGTTCAAGACTCTGACAGTTATCTTCCCATTCTTGAATCAAACCTTGAAGAACTTCTTTTCATTTGGCCTCCTCCAACTCAACCTTGAAAGAAAAAATATCATCTTTGCATATCTGTGAGATCGTCTCTTTTTAACTTTAAAAACTTTTGTTTCAACCCCTTATTCTCCTCTCCCAATCTCTCACAATTTTCTTGTTTCTCTTTCAATAGAAGTGCTAGACTATCTTGGCTCTTGATAGCTTCTTCAAGCATTCCTTTTGACAGGAAAGCTCCTCATTGTCAGAGTTATACATAACTTCCTCTGCACAATGTAACTATTCCTTCAACTACTTATTTTTCCTCATTGCTTTCTTTGTTAAGGGCACTGATGGGTTCCCCTTCAGGTCTACTACTCCTTCTTATTATTCCTCTTCAAAGTCCATAATACCTTGGTTTTTGGAGTCTTTCTCAAAGGCCATAAGAAGATACTTATCTCACTCGTTTTCCAGTGAGTTTTCATAGTCTAACTTTGGTGTTGAGATATCCTCTTTAGAATAGAACCGCTTCTTCTTATAAGGCTTTTTGTTATGATGTGTCTGAGAATTGTTTCCAAATTTCATATCCTTTTTCCCTTTCATCCTTTTACTTATAAGGGAATTTTTAAGAGAAATGTACAACTCTTCCATAGTCAAAAATATTAAAGGGAAGCTTCCCTTTATATTTTCCCGAGCCACACTTCAGTTTTATGGCTAGTTGAGCCAGCTCCTGATCAAATTCATAGTTGGAGCAGTCTTGACAATATTTGTGCTCCTTTCCCTTTCTGGATACTTTGAACGTCACTTCCTTTGGTTCATATTTTTCTATTCCTACTCTCATCTCATAGGCTTGAGAGTACCATGAAGTTGATCCATCTTGAGATCATGAAGTTGATCCATCTTGAGATCTTTTAAGTGAGCCATTTCCTCAATAGCTAAGATTTTGGCATTAAACCTCATGGGTAGAGATCTTAATATTTTTTGAACAATCATCTCTTCCTTGACTTCTTCACCAAGTTGTTTAATCATGTTAATCACTTCATCAACTCCGAGGAAGTATTTTTCTATGATTTCATTCTCATTCATTCTTAGGATTTCAAACCACATTCTGAAAGTCCGAAGTTTTTCTTGCTTGAATTTGTCATCTCCTTCATGACTATGGTTAATCTTTACCCATAATTCCTTAGCAGACTTACAATGCATAAATTTTAAAAGTTCTGATTGACTAAGACCAAAGAGAATGACATTCTTCTCTTTAGCATTATCCCCATATAATTGTTTACCATCTGCATCACTAGGAGTAATATCGAGGAAATTGTAATCTATAGTACTGAAGTCCAAACATTTACTCCAAGGGACATAATATATGCTTCCATTCTCACTTTTCAAAAATCATAGTTGGTCCCATCAAAGACTGGTATTCTACTCGAGTATGGCTCTTCACTCTCTTTCCTAGACATAATTCCTTATAGATGTACCTTCGAGTGTTTAAACTGTTGCTAAAGGAACCTTAGCTCTGATAACAATTATTGGAATAAGAAATTGCTAAGAGGGGCAGGGTGAATTAGTAATTAAGAAACCACTTTTATTTTTCTTACTATCCTTACAGTCCCTTCTTATGTTCTTTAACTTCTGAGAGAATTCATTCACAAAAGAGTGAAAGAATAATATTCAGACACACATATTCAAATAACAATCGCATGAGCAGCACACATTTGACACAATGTTTTTTGTGTGAAACCCTAGAGGGAAAAAACCACCAATTTTTTTTTGTTTATGATTTAAATTAAGAACCCACTTAATTACATCTGTTTGTTTGTGAAAACCCACTCACAGGAGGCACCGACCCCCCTTTTTTTAGCAAGCACCAACTTACCGAGAGGCACCAACCTGCCTTTGGTTAGAAAGAACCAACTTGCCAAGAGGCACCAATATATTTAGTAAAAGGCACCCACTTTCCCTTACCACTGTTCTACTATTTCATACAATTTTCAAACCAAAAATATAGGCATACAATTATACAAGTAAAATACCAATAAATGCTTGTCTACAGATTCAACTTCTACACTCTACTTTATGTGCTCACTTGTAGCAAATCTCCTCTTACTACTCTCAGAAACACTTCCTCTGCATTATGCCTTCACCATCAAGGGATCTTCACTGACTTCTCTTCTGCACTACCCTAACCATTCTCCACAACACTCTCACTTCTCTTACTACACTAATAGAAAAATTCTTCTCCAGTGCTTCAACCTCACTATCACTATGCGCTTCACTCGTAGCTCAATACGCTCATGCATCTTTTCAACTCCCCACTCTTCTCCATTACAAATGACGGTTTTGTTCTACTAAGGCACTCTGTGCAAGGTATACTCTAATACATGTCCTTTGGCTTCCCAGCTATACTTAGGCATGGCCTCCCTTGTCGTTGTTATGTCCCCTGTCAGTTTTTGGTCATAGTGCAGCAATGAAGATCAACCTTGAAATCCTTATTTTCTAACTACGTGGAGATCCAAGCTGAGAAATTAATTCTCAAGTGACCCGCACACTACTCCATGAGTCCCATACCTCCTTTTAAATCACTAAAGACATGCAAACAAAGTAGTCAATTGCTTCCTTAAAGTATTTGAATTAATTTCTGCTACCTATGTTGTCCTCGGTTTCTTGTTACATAGTCTTCAACAGGATTAATCCTATTCAATTACCAACTCCTCTATGCCTTCATTCAATATCGTACCTGTCAGCCCATACATTCTTTAAAACTCTATACTTCCTTAATGGAGAAATTCCATATCGCAATCTTCATAATAGTGCAGTATTCTAATATATTGATTGCCAACTTCTGATATGACGAGCCCCTTTCTCTTAGACCTTCCCTCATTTCTCATCATACGACCAAGGGTCATGACCTGCCACTTAGCCTTGAGTTGTTAAAGCATTTGGAGTCTTTCTGAGGGATATTTTTTGTTTGTTAAGTCCTTAACGCCCTTATTTCCTTAAGTTCTTCTTGACCATGCGCTAGCCAAATATCAAAGCCCCTCTCATTGAAACTTTTCAATTGGAGATTTAACTTTGGAGTTGCAATATTCCCACATCTGATATATCCCATAGCTCTCAGTGCTCAGACCTAGCTCCACGCCTTTGGTTCTTTGAGCTCTTATGACCATGTGCCAACCCATATCGGAAGCCTTCTATATCGGAGCTTTTCAACACTTGATCTGTTATAGAGTTCTAACATTTTCAATCCTTCGATTGTTGAATTTCAATATGACATCATCACTTCCACATGGCACCTCATGAGTGGTGACATGTGTCACCCAGATTTTCCCCCTTAGGCCCCGCAAAACACCAAAACTGTCTGCCACATGTCGTTCTATACTACCACATCATGCTGACGTCAGATGCCATTGTAGCTTTGTAAGAACCAATCATATGTCGCCACATGTCCTACTAGAGGAGAGAAAAACAGGCCCACACACCTTTGGTTTTGCAATGAAATCCTTTGTTAATCCTTTCTTGGCATTCCCAGTGGTTTTTAACACTATCGACGCTTCACCCATTTCTCTACTTTTTAAATGGTTCACATGAAGAAGTTCCAATTATCTGATTGTTGATATGCCTGATGTGCCAATGCTCTAATATGAAGGACCTCCAATATGTGATGCGTTGATATCCATGATGCTGTTGGACCTCTAATGTCATTAGACCTCTGATCTTTGATATGCCGATATTCTTTCCTGCCTAAGGCTTCAAATCCCTAAACTTGAGCAAGACATAACTTTTGAACCAGTAATCCATTTCTGGACTTTTGCATATCATTGGAAATATCATTCAGAGAAATTTCCAATGGAGGGGGTTTGATGGAGGCTTTGAGTCCTTCTACTACTTGGAAGATGACTGGAAACTTCTCTTCTCATTGACTCCATGGACAACTAAAATCACACCCACCATAATGATCTTCTGCATGAAGCCTGAAACTGTCATAGGAACCCTTCTGAGCCATGCATTCTTACCAATTTGGTTGACATCAATGCCAACGTTCATGCACAATTCTAGCACAACCACCATCAATTGTCTACCATTCTGTTTGTTTTGACTTTCATCCACAATCATTATGGTCATCATATGTTTTCGTCAATCATTATTTAAAAATGTGTGTATATATGTTCCAAAGTTTATCACAGAGAGCATCAATTGTTTTTTATCTACTAGACACGGCTTGTCAACATGTATCACAACCCCACAAGGATTAGCAACCTGCACTTAATGATAGTTAGTAACGTCATTGTAACTCATCAACAATAAAAATTAATCCATTACTTACGCAATGACTATGCCAATTACCAAGCACTCCATTATGTGATTCCATTGTAAATTTTAGAGTATGGAAGTACCGACTTATTTTTGTTATTCCTATAGTGGTATTAAGTCTTTTTAAGAAACCATTTTCCATTCTTTGTATTCAATGATAGATTTCAACTCGTGTATTGTCGCACTGTATAACATTACTATTATTTTAATTATATGCATTAGCCATACATAAGTAGATGTTTAGAATCCCTTTTTTTCCTTTTTGTGTTCCAGTTGTTGATGAAGTTATAGGCAACTTGGTTTGCAAGTGCAATCATAGTCTTTCTATATATATCTTCTTTATTTCTATTTTATTTTTCACATTCGTCTACCGTATGTTTTTCACTTCATTCACTAGCAGTTTATTTTAATACCTTTGACCGGTAAGGTCCAATGGAATTATCAATAAACTACAATTTTATCCTAACATGATATTTAACTCATTGTTCCACTCCTCAATAATTATATTTGTTATCATTACCCCCTATATTCGTTCCTAGGAATACTTCCTTACCATGCCTCATGATAGCTCACAACCAATGATTTGTTCTTATGAAGTGTTAGTCGTGCTATACAATGCTGGTTTTTGGAGGTTAGAGATAAGCTTGGTTGGATTGGTTACGCCCAAAGGAAAGCCCACAACGGTCATTTTCCCCTATTCCTCTCAGCCCTTGTTCTCTTTGCCACCTCCGTTCCCTTGTTTTCCTCCTAAACTACGCAAAGTAGCCCCTTTTAGCTTTATCCCTAAGCGCAAAGCCCAAACCCTCATAAAACCATCCCATATGCCCTCGTGCACTTCCTAAAAGCCTTTCATCATTTCCCCGCCATCAATTTCCTCCCGTCGATACAATGGCTCTTGTCGCGCCCAATAAAGCAACCTATATGATCAAATCCCCACCGTCATATCATCTCCACCGAGATCTGACGACCTTTGCACTTATCACGCCCACGATGTGATTGAACATTAGCACACGATGAGAGTTTTTTTTCTCTCTCATCGGCCGCTACGTATCAACTACAGGGTGGAATCGCTTGGTATTGTACTTTTACCACTTTATGCCCAAAGGCAGTGCAATCAATACCCTTTACAACTTGACCTATCCACCCCCCTCCCTCGATAACTGTCGTGCGGCTCCACTGCTCGATCACCATTCGATATATCCACCTAATATCTAACATCCCACATTCATCCCGCTCCCATCTTGACTGACAGACTCCTTCGAACCATCTCAACTGTCTGATTCCTCAATCCGATGGTCGTTCTTTCCTCTCATCCCAACTGTCTGTTTGCCCATGCACCCTACGTCCTCTAACCATTCCATTTGCTTGAAGGAGAAAGGTGACCAGTTGCTAGCACCAATCATAGTAAATCCTCAATGACCACATTTTAAAAGGCAGTATGGCTAAGGGAGAGAAAGGACAAGCACGATCCTATAACTACATTTAATAGTTATGAAACTCCACGAGTATGAGCACTCCAACTGCCTAAGAGGACAACACGGCACCTTAAAAGATCAAATTCACTTCCTGCAACAGGCAAACATAGTTAGAGACTCCATCAGGCTGTTAAATGTAGTTGGTGGTCAATTATGACCCCTCCATACCTAATGGCCAAGTGCCTTTGTAATGAAACTCTATAAATACCTAGAAGAAAGATCTAATCAGGGTTGATGGTTGATGTTTTGATGTAAGGTTAAACTTCTGTATACTATGGATATTTTGCCACTTGCAGCATCTTGTCTTCATTTTCAGCTAATGCAAGCTTCTTTTTCTGTTAACTGCTCACTTTCCATTTTCCTCTATTCTAAGTTGTGCCTGATACGCTGTGTTCTTGATCTTTAAGGTTTAGCACTAGAAAGTTGTCATCCTATCTATGTGTTAAATTGTTGAATGTATCATTGAATATGTTATTCAGGTTTCTTTCTACCTAGTGGCAGAACGCTGTCATCCTGTCTGTGCATTAGTAGATTAGATTTACATGCTTCTTTACTGGTTGCAACGGGCCATCACATGGTCTTGTGCATCTACTGGTGCGGTCAGTATTCTCCATATTCACCCAATCTCTAAACCATGAGTAGTTGGTGGTCTAAAGCCTTGTAGTCTGGGGGTGTTCATGCATGTCTAGAGTGAAACAACGTAGAAGTGGTTATCTGGATTGAACAAGCATTATTCCTTCCATTCATCCATTGCAATACTAAGTTGAATTTATATGTTACCAGGCATCTCCGAGCTACAACCTAGGAAAGTTTCTAGGAATGCTAACATGAAGCATCGACTTCCATGATATAAAATATGTTGCAATATCCCATTTCCAAGTTTCAAGGACTATTATTATTATCATTGTCCTTTTCTCAATTGAAGCTAAACATGTCCACGTTAATCATCTACTAATTTATTTTATGCAAACATTTTGATTGGGATTTTATAGTTCAATCAGTTTCCTGATTTTATTTTTCTCCCTCTAATATTTTTTAGTATCCAAACCATTCCAGAAGCAAAAGAAAATATTGAAAGAATTCACTATAACACTCCAAAGGAACAACCATAATTAGTATGGAAATGCTTAAATTCACCAAGGACAACAAGAAATTTATGTCATCAAGTCTTACAACCATGCTTTTCCGACATGTTCCTCTGATGAGTTACTCACTATTATCTTTTTGGGATTACATTCCTCTCTATTCTACAAATTATTGACTAATGCATTTGGGGGCTATAAGGTTCTTTTCCCCTTACATCTTCGGCCTATTAGTCATCTCCTCACATCTTGTTAGTGTGATTGTCTTGACATAGTGATTTTGTGATCATATGGTCATGTTGAAACTTCAATCATGTCTATAAAAGCCATATTAAACTTACTTAAGGTACTCATATGGTGGCATGCTACATTTTCCATGTTAGTACATTACCTGATAATAAGCATATGTAATGCTTTTTCCAACATGCTTCTAGAATTCTCTTTATCACAACTTTACTTTCTGTAAAATCATGTGCCATTTTTATGTTTTGTTACCTTACACTGCCTACCCACTAATTTCTGATCACATTCTACCCGTACTCACTATCCATTCTTCAATCCATATTAATATAACAAACTCCTAGAAGTATTTAATATACACATTCATTGTCATGTGTACTTAACACACACACACACACAAATATATATAGATATCATCTTATTTTGTCCTTTTCAGGTTATGATGTTTCCCAAAATATTTTAAGGAAAAGGCATCACATTCATAAGGATCTGATTAAGAGTTTCCTCATCGTAATTTACAACTATATTAGCTATCTCTCTCTCTCTCTCACTCACTCAATATATATATAATATATATATATATATATATATATATATATATATATATAATATATAATTTTCTACAGTTCTATTAAATTTTCCCACAAATTAAGTGTGCATTTATCTCTACTCAGCTTATTATATAAACCCATATCAAATATTGAGATATCATATCAGTCATATCAATTAACCAAAATTCTCTTGTCATCCTGTTTTTTGATCATAGTGAACCTCCCTAATTACAAGTGTTGGAAACAATGTTAATATTAAGAGGGGGGTGAATTAGTATTAAGGCTACTTTTATCTTTTATGCTAATTTATTTTTCATTCAAACTTGGAAACCATTAAAAAACCATAACAACATCCATATCAAGCCATACAAGTATACACATCATGAGAAAAAAATGCATGAGATAAGAAGGTTTTACATGGAAATCCTTTTAGGAAAAAACCACCAAAGCTTGTTGTTGTTATTGATGTAAAATAAGAGCACCTACTCTATTACATCAATATGTTTGTGAGCCACCACCCACAGGAAGCACTAACTCCCTTTGATTGTTTTCTAGCACCCACTGGTAGGAAGCACCAAATCCCTCCTTTTGTAGACACCGTATCAGCTTACTAGAAGTAACAACTTCATGGATTTGTTGAAAGAACCAACTTGCAACTCCTTGAATGTTTTCAAGCAGCAAATTGCAACAGGCACTAAACCCCAAGCCTTCTCAAGCACCCACTAGAGATGGAAGCACCAACTTCTTGTATGCAAGATCCAACCGACACTCAAGAAGGAAATCAATGTTCTTTGTACATGGAAGCCACTCTGCCTAATATCAACTTTGTTCTCTGCTCACTCTGTAGTAGCCTACTACTCTACTCAACAACAGTCTCTCATCATAGCCTACGCATCACTTTGTTCTCTACTCTTGGCCTTCTGATCTCAACAACATACCTTTAGCACTCGTCTCCTTCTGTCCATAAGCTCTCTTAGCCTCTCGTCCAACACATGCTTTCTCAAACTTCTCACTTTGCACATGAACCTTCTACATCCTCTGTTAGAAAAACACAACCTCTCACGAGGTCTCTTTCTTCTGCTTAGGCAATCTCAGCCTTTCCTTGCAAAAAAATATCACATGGCCTCACACATAGTAGCACACATACACATGCAAAAATATCTCTACACAGATCTGTCACAACAATGTTGTTTTCCCCCACTTTTCTCAATTGTGCACCTATGTTTTTTTCCTTTGTTACACAACAGTCGATGTTGTCTCCATCATCCAAAATTACCAAGTGTGTACTCCTACACGGCTCTCCACCCTCTTGTTTCATATGACCTAGATTCTATCGTTGCATTAAACATGAGGATGGGCACTTGAGTGATATCCATACTGAGAATTAATTCTCAGTCCCCCAACACACTCCAACAAGGATCTCCATGCTTATCCATGGTTCACAGAGCTTAACTGTACTTCAAGATGGCTTCTATGCACTTCATTTAATTCACTAACACATGCACAGGAAGATTAGAGATGAATTTATTTCAAGTCAAGGCAAGCCCGACGCTCTCCCCTATGAATCGCAGTCTTTGTTGCCTTGACCCATCCATCATCCATACAACTTTGTGCTACCATTTCATAGCTTTTACATCATTGTTCAATTTCAGAGCCACAACTTATCATAACTTTTACTAAAGAGATGTTACGGAATGAAAATATTTCAAAGTTCCTTTAGCCCCTCTTTTTCTTAGACTCTCTTGTTCTTCGACCATGGGAATGAGAGTTATGGCCGATGACTTGATATACTACTATAGTGTTATATCGGAGCCCCTGTATATCGTAACTTTTATTGAAAAGTCCTTACAAAATCGCAATGTCCTGACTGGATTTTAGCTCCATCTACTTAGCCCATTATTCCATTTCATCCATAGGACCAGCTGTTGTGATCGTCAACATAACATCCTAGTCTAAGGCCTTCAGGCTCCTGCCGGCGGTCTATCACCCTACATATTTCTCTGCACCCTTGGTTTTCTGGGTTTCTTATGACCAAGTGCCAAACATCCTCAGAGCTCCTAGGCATCAAGTCTTTCTAAAAAATCAATTTCAAAGGAGTTAGGAAAACTCCAACCCCATAAATTATTCATAGCACTTAGTTTCTAATCATGTTATGCACCCTTGGTTCTTTTGGGTCCCCACGACCATGTTCCAGCGACGTCGGAAGCTCCCTTCAACGTAACCTTTTCAAACTACTTTTATAATTGAGTTACGATATCTCCTTCCTCTAAAATACTAGCTAGTAGTTGGGTGCTTAGTCTTCCCTTTACACCCTTGGATCTATTGGTTTCCTCATCTAGGAACCAACACATCAGAGCCCCTTTCATCAGCACATCTCTCCAAATTACAATTACGGAGGAGTTCCAAAATTTCAACTTCTAAAATACTTCCCACGTGGTGTTTTTGCAACACTAGGTGTTAAGGCCTCCTCTATGCCCTTGGTCCTTTGGGTATCCTCGACCAAACACCGAACAATATTAGATCCCCTTTCATTGGATCATAACTTTCCCATAAAAAATTACACAAGAGTGATAAAAAATCCAACCTCCAAAATTGCAATCTCCAAGATGACAACATGTTGATGTCATCAACTCCATGTGACACCTCTTTATTGGTGACACGTGCCACACAGATTTTTCCCATTAGGCCATCTAAAATGTTGAATCTGACTACCATCTATCCACCATACAACCACATCATGTTGACGTCATCTTCCTCATCAGCTTCTCAGGGCCAATCATCTACTAGCATGTGTCCTATTGGAGGAGAGAGAAAGGATCCCTCGGTATTTTGGTTTTTCATTGAAATCCTTTTTAAATCTCATTTCCTCACAACGTCGACACTTTCAAATAATTAATTTATAAGGACTCATGAAACTTTGAGGTTCTAATGGTCTTAACCTTCCGAGGTTCCAACCTTCTCTAACCCTCCGAAATTACGATCTCTGATATTTTAAGCTCCAATATTTCAGTGTTCTGAAATTTTGCTTCCCTCTGATGTTTTCCCTTCCTATATGCTTTCCTTCTCATCCCTTTTGATATCAGGTCCTGAAATTCAGCCTACTCTTTATGGGTCTCTTTTAAATAAACTTTCTAGGAAATAAACCTCTCAGCTCTGATACTCTATCCTCTTCGATATGAGGTTCTGATAATCGGATCCCAAAACTCCTACTCCCTGAAATTCTAGCCTCCCGAGGTCTCGATATGCCAGCCTGCTCCAATATTTCATTCTGCTTAAGACTAACTTCAGCAATCAATAAAATTTGATCTCAATGGCCATTCATGGACTTCTATTGGCATCCTAAATTTCCCTATTTTCTACCCCATTTCCATCAATATCAACCTCTATTTTACCTTAATACAACACCCTTCTTCCCTGCACTAGTACAACATGGTTACCCTTTTCCTACACATGCTCATAGTTTACATTAAGATTTTCTACAACACTTTATTAATCTTTTTATATAGATTTCATGTTATTTACATATTTTTGCAACTCATATTGATTTCCTAGAAGTAATCGTGGAACGTAGTGTTAATAATGTATGAGTTGACTAGTGCAGGAAAATTCCTGCACCACCATTATCCAAGATTCTGAGAGATATCTTCCACAAGGACTGTTGAGTCTAAAATGCGGATGCAAATTAAATTTTCATTTACTATCAACCGAGGTAAGTAAGAATTCGAGTAACATCCACCGCATGTGGACTTAGAGACAAACTAGACTAAGCTAGGTGAAGAAATGCCAAAGCTCCCTTACAGGAGGTTTTTCATTGGGATCTCCAACATCTATTTAGTCATTTAACAAAATGAAATCTAAAAAATAAAAGACATTGTGATAAGTGTAAGAAATATTAAAGCTCCCTTACAGAGACTGCTCATTAATATTTGTAATCATCTTAATCAACAAAACCTAATTTTGATTGATTGCATGAAATATTAAAGCTCTATTACAAGAGACTATTCATTTATATCTCAAGCATATAAATTAGAAACTTAAACTAATGAAATCAAACATTAAATAACAAATTAGATTCATTGAAGGAAACTTTAATACTTTCTTATGAAAGGTCATTCATTAATATTTCAAACATATGAACCTAATAATTTAATCTAATGAAATTCACAAACAAACATAAAATAAAAGCCTACCAAAATAAAAGTGTACTTGCTAGGCAATCGGGATCCTTCCAAGGATTCACAAGCACACCAAAAAAGAAGTCAAATGTAGAGGATCAAAGAAGCTCCATTTTATTCATCATGATTTTCAAAGTACAATGGCTATAAGTTGATATGATCCAAACCAAAATTATTCGAAATTCTACTAGGTTCTAAGATTCAAAAAAATAGGATTACAAAGAATGGAGATTACAAATGAAGGATATAACACTCCTATTTATACAAAAGCTATGATAACAAACTCATAAATGTAGACCCACTATTCCCTCCTTTGATCCACAGATTTCTCAACCAATGGTGACACATAACCCTATCCTCCATGATCTCCGCCATGAGGTCCATGATCTTCTCCATGAGGTCCATGATCTCCTCAAATTCGAATTTGAACATAGAGTGCCACATACAGATGCCTTGGAAGCTTCCTTTGTACCTACACATGTCAAATTTCTCATTCCAATTGTTAGGTATAAGTATATGGATATTATTTTCTAAAGTTTAACGACGAATTCACTTAAAAATACTAAGAACCAATAATGTTTTGGAAAACACAATGTTAACCCATTTAATGATGAAAGTGAAGCTGATGCGGTGGAATGGTGGTGGAATAGAGGTGAGAAAATGTGTGAATGGAGTGAAAGTGGATGTATTTTAGGGATAATTCTTAGGCCCAAAAAGAATAGATCTTGATCTTTGACTCCGAGTTTAACTTATGATAAACTGAAGTAGGTGGCATGCATCTAGGGATTTTTCTCCAAAGATAGATCATGGACCAATGAAGCTCGTGTTGTTATAACCATTGGCCAAAATTGTAAACGACTTACAGCCGAATGATATATATGATGTAAATCGTAGATCGGAAAGCAAGCTAACCATCAGTTATTATTTTAGTTTATGTAATCTGGTTATCCCCTTGATCTGGGGATGGACTGTTGTTGAGTCCCAAAACTACATCTTTCCTACACCTTTTTCTAGCTTCTTTCCATTCATCTGAACCTCCTAAATCATCAGTATCATTGCATAATAATTTAAAAAAAGGGCATTTAAAGTGGTTTCTTGACTATGTGTTTGTGTTGCTATTTGAACTAGATTTTTGTTTATAAGTTGGGAAATCTTGTCACTTTCCGTAGCCAGCCCAAGTTTCTGCAGCTGTTTTGTCAAAGTATATATTGCAGGTGTCTTCGAGGGAATTGAGCCACATGGGCAAGTTTCAACCGACGTGGACATGGACCAAGTCCTATTGGCTCAGTCGAATTCAGCAGAAAAGGCCATAGTCAACGGTGGGCAAAACGGTGGTCAACTCAAGAGTCTATGATGACAAAACTCAGTTTTTCACCACATGAAGCTTTGCGTGGTTGTTCCTAGATCTCGAGGGACAAGTTAACACTTGTGGACTGCTCCATGAACTGGATCCAGCAGCCACCTTCCAACGATTAAATCCTCACGACAACCATAGTGCTAAATCTTGGGACGTGGTCATTTACGTGTCTTGTAACAACACCGAATGTAGGAAAATAGTTATAGTATCCTCTGTTATAAATAATGCTTCTCATACACATGTTAGTTAGCTTTTTTAATGTAATTTTGACTGTAAAGGAACCCACTGTGCCCTAACTTTATCATTGTATTGTGACTGCTTTTTAATACATGAGAAATCTCTGTTTTTGAGCTCAATTGGTGGTTGATCATTGACTGTCTGAGGATTATGCAGAGGGCCCCTACACAGGCTGAGGTTTTTTTTATTATTGTAAAGTTTCATGTTTCATTTCTTTATGTTCTTATGCCATAACCATTCACTTGTATATGTATCACAGTTCTTATGGTCTTAACGCTTGATAGTTGTCCATAGTTTTTCACATTTTTAACTGATCAGTGCTTTTGTTTCAGATCACAATAGGCAGCTCGGGCAGCACATAGTTTTCTAATGACTAATGACATGGGATCATTCTTGTCCTTCTGCTGATTTTCATTTCCTTTAGTTTTTAGTTCCAGCATTGTGTTATTTATTTCAGTTTTTCTCATTTACTTTTCTGCAAGTTAGTTATTGAATTGCTCATGACATTCTCAATTACCTCCTAAAGCCAGAGCGAGTCAAAAGGTGAGGGATTGAAGTATGAAGTGTGTAGTTTGATATTAGTTTATTCTTTTGCAAGTTAGTATTGAATTGCTCATGACATCCTCAGTTACCTCCTAAAGCCAGAGTGAGTCAAATGGTGAGGGATTGAAGTATGAAGTGTGTAGTTTGATATTAGTTTATTTTTCTACAAGTGAGTTATTGAATTGATCATGAAATTCTCAGTTACCTCCTAAAGCCAGAGCAAGTCAAATGGTGAGGGATTGAAGTATGAAGTGTGTAGTTTGATATTAGTTTTATTTTCTACAAATTAGATATTAGATTGCTCAAGTTGTTTATGATTACCTCCTAAAGCCAGAGTGAGTCGAATGGTGAGGGGTTAGAATATGAGTTGATGTAATGTGATTTTAGTTTACTTTTCTTGCAATTCTTAGATTTCTTTGAGTTCAGTTGTTCTTATATTTTCATGGCAGAAAGGATAATTGGTTTCATGGTCACTAGTTCACCATTGTTTAATTAGAATAGTGGCACATTTTCATTCTCTTTTCAAGAATTAGTTTCATCATCACATGTTTTTAGAAAGTTTGAAGTTTTGAAAATCATTTTAAAAGACATCACTAGCTTGAACATTTATGTCATACTTGTCTTTTAGAATTTCCATCTCACATTAGGGAATAAACAAAAATAAACCCAAAACAAAACAAAAAACTCAAAAACAACAAAAATTAAGAAATAGGCTATCTTGCATATATAGTGCGCCGCACTTCAACAGTTTGCGACTCCCCGATTAACAATTAATACATCAAGGTAGGACACTTTGAATTGACCAAACAACTGCTTCGTAATGTAATTTGCTGAATCAAGTAAATATATGAGGATCATTATGGTTTGCACACACAATTTGTAATTTAGTATTTGATGTGTTATTTGCAGTGTTGATCGCTTTCATTCCTTAGAAGGGGAACGAGCCAATTGGCCAGGGCCCGACCAACCTCGCTCGTTGACCCCTCTCGCTTTCATGATTTGGGAAGAGAGTGTGTTTATTTCGTAGTAGCTATGTCATGAAATAGTTTAATCATTAATCTTTGAGTTTTGAACTAAATTATATTTTGTAGCCTATGTGTGGAATGGATCCATAGTTTGCAGATTCTTTGTGTTCATTTCTGTTTATAAGATATCTTTTATGCATTTACTTTATTCTTGCTTTTTTTTTTAATTCATTTTTGAAACAGATCATGCAAGGAACTCATTCCTTCATGAGTGTGTGTTGTTGCTTGGACTGCACTCAGTCATTCGTTGCAGCAAACATTAAATCACTCACCTGCATTTTATTTCCCATTATTTCCCAAGTGAATGAATCAATAAATCAAGTAACTAATTTTGGTATTAAAATTTCATCTCTAAAAATATCTAGAAGCAGTTATATTAACTACCAAATTATACTTGCAATGAATATCATTACTGTGGGTGAAGCACCAAAACTGGTTGACACATGAAAAGTACTTAGTCTATTGATTGATTCTTTTGTAAGTGTTTTATCTCATGAAGTTTATTTCCCTTATGAAGTTTAATGAGTTGAAGCATTTTCTTTCTCATAGCTAGTTAATTCAGAATTTCATTACAACTGCAATTCCTTTTCAGCATATCTTTTTAGATTTCAAAAGTAAACCAAAAACTAAGTAAAGGGAACCCTACTTTGGGGCAAGAGCAATTCTCCTGACACTAGAATAGAGTGCTCGAAGCCCTATGGCTTAGAGCACCTTCACTTAGACATAATTCTTAAGGAAGATTGAATATACTCTTACACAAAAATATTGTAACTGCACTAGTGCAAGAAACATTGTAACTATGCAAGGATAGGTTGATTGTGTGGGAGAAAGATTAGAAGAAAGGCAGAACTCTGCAAGTGCCGACTTGTCAGACTGCTTATCATCCATCTGAAGGTTAACATAGCATTTCATTAAGCATTTAAGATAATTTCTATTTTGTGGAATTTATTTACTTGATTTACTTGCAAATTGTCTTTTACATTCCAGCACTAGATTTGCCTTGGTGTAAATTTCCTTTCCAATTTTTTTCTATCTAATTCTATAAAACATTCCCTTCAAGAAGTAGGATTAGAAATAAGAAAAGTTCATACCATTTCTGGCATTTCTTGTGCTTCGTCTCTGATTTTACGAAACCCTCTGGTTGACAACTATGTGTTGAGGAGTTTGCTCAAGCACAATTCCTACACCCAACAACTTCCACATACCGTTGGAAATATCTTTCATACAAATCCAATGGAGAAGGTCTGATGTAGTCTTTGAGCCCATTTTGTACCTAAAAAAATGGTTGCAAACTCTTTTCCATTCTTTCCACCTTGGATTTTCTTCTTCTTCCTAGAACCTACTCTTTGGAGGCATTTTGAAAGTTTCCACATACCATTGTATATATATTTCAGAGCACTAACCAACTATGCCATCTCCAAGAGTATCTGATCTGATCTCTTAAGGAAAAAAGTCCTCCAAAGTTTGGGACTCCCAACCATCATAGTCTTATTTTTATGGCTTCTCCAATAATCATGCTATTATGGTGATTCTCTACCAAAGACTACAACAATCATAGGACTCCCCCTGAGCTTTCACATCAAACTATCCCAATTACCACCACATCTAGGCTAAGGAACATCAAAGCCAACATCTACTTCTAAAAACATCCATGCTATCTAGTTGACATTGATGACAACACTCTTGCCAATAGTTAGACAATGCTAACTTCCCACCACATCTCCCAACATGATTTCTGACATCAATGCCAACATACTTACAACTACTAGCCCTCTAGACAATTCCAACTATCCAACAATGAGACAATTATAAAATAAATCATTTAGTGAATCATTCTATGATTCAATGTTGCGAGTCTGTAACTCTCAAAATTCTTGAAATTGACTCGAATCTTTTTTACAATATTTTTACTGAATTTTGATGTAAAACAAATATCTTCGTAGATACTAAGAACACTAATCCAATGTGATTTTAAATTTATTTGGTGTGAGGGAATAAACCAGACACCATTATCATGTTACTTCTAGCTTAAAAGTCCCAATTATATTTCTTTCTTTATTATTCCTGAGACTAATCTTCCTCCATCCTTTTACCATGACTTGCCTCCATCTCACCGGTTTGTAAATAGAAATGTTACCCAACGACACCTCTACAATCCTTAATGTATTGATACTCCCTTTTTGTACTTTATTTATTTATTTTGATTTTAATTGTTTTAAAGAAAAGAGGCCTCAGGGGTTATTTTTCTCGCCTCAACTCTTGACTCATTTTTAAGTAACTTTTTTGGGAGAAATTTCCTTCCTTTTTGTCACCCATTCTAAAGTTGTAGTTATCAAAACTATATTTTACGATTTGTTTTACTTTAAGAGGTGAAAAGGATTTCTTCTTCGAAAATATGACAACTATAAAATGTCATAATATCTCGCCACAAACTAGAACCCTTGCAATTTTAAAACATTATCAAAGGGTGTTTATTTAAGTACTTCTCTCCAAACTGAAAGTTTGTGCGAAATATTTCCCAATGTTAAGTTCATTAGTTTCCTTTACCAATTTTTATCAATCTTAAGATTCAAGCTTACCCATGCCAACCCGTGATTACTGTAGTGAACTTATTTATATATGAGTTATATTGTTAGAATATAAGTTTGTATATTTTTTTGTTATCATTATCAATGTCTACCATGTCTCCAACCAATGCTTAATTTGGTCAACAAGATTCCAACCCTTCTAGCCAATTTCCAAAGATAACCACTATGCATACTTTATAATCACAACTGTTCTAGTTTCTCCGTTCAAATTTGATAAAGTTTCATTAAGTATGAATGAACAACTTCCTTGGGTATACCAATACACCCTATATACACTTTAGAAGTTTTCACACTATTGCTAAAGTTTTCCCCTTTTCCTCTTGCTTCCCATGCACGAACAAGATTACTCTTTTATGAGGATTCAAAGGTCTATCTCTACCACCAGTTACTTCATTCATTCTTCTATAAAAAATCTTGGTTAAACATCCAACATATGTGCAAGAAGGTAGCTTAAAATAATGAAGAAATTATTTCCCATTGTCCTTTCTGTCTCATCCCTCACAATCTTAATAAGTAGTTTTAACATGAAACATATTCATGAACATCTCTCTTATATCTTGTTCGATTTAATTTTTCCATATTAACCGAAAGTCTTGCAACAATTAAAAACCAATAATAAAGTAAATAATCCTTCACTTTTGGGGTAAATTCAATTACAACACCCTCACTTTGTTCCTTAAACATATATATTTAAGATTTATTTGCTTGCTCGTCTTATAAGAAGTTGTAATATGTTATTCAGCACTAGTCGTGCTCATAGGCCACAGTGCTAAATCCTTCAGCTCTAACACTACTTGTAACATCCATCACACACAAAATAATAATAAATTTATATTTTACTCACTCTATACAAAAGTTAGTGACACCATGAATATTTAGGATGACATAGTTATTATTGTTATGTCCTCACAGCATGTGGAATAATCTTAGGTGTCATTACACTAGTAATTTAATATACTTCACAATTTTTTAACTTTACATTTTATATATAATGATGACGATGATTTTTTTTATACAAAACTTGTCATTGTAGACTTATATGCCACCTACTTGCGTTTTATTTCAACATTCCTTAGGTTCACACATTTGCCTTGTCTTGACAAAGGGTATACAATTATGTATATGATTTTATCGCAATTAAATTGGATGGCCACATTCATTGAAAGTTTGGTTCCCACTTGTTTCATCAATAATTCCTAATCCTTGGTGATTTAAAAACTGGAAGAGTCCTCATCGTCTATCTGTTAGGGATCAGATCTGATGGCTCAGTTGTCTCTCCACGGTTTAAGGATAACTACCTAATTTTTCCCTCCATTCCGCCTGTCATTTATTTGTCACTAATTCCAGTGAGGGCTCTACATGAGGCTCTTGTTAGAGGAAGGGTTTCTACCAATTTTATCCTTTGGTAAGCTAGAGACGTGTTCCTGTATCTTTAAACTTAGCAGTTGTCATTTGCCTCATCATTAGAATGTGCTAGTATGGACTTGTGCTCCCTGTACCATCGTGTGTATAATGGGATACCCCACTAGGTCTGCAATCCTTTATCCATAGGAAGTCGAGTCTGTCACCTTCTAAAAATGATACAATGAACACAACATTCAAGGAGATTGCGTGCTTGTACTTTCTGGTTCGCCAGGAGGTATTCTGCAGTTCATAGTTACCTAGTAATCATTTTTTCTAGATTATCCTGAGTAGTCATTTTGATCTTTTTGACTCTTTAAATTTGGAAAGATCATCGGGCACTTTTCCTTTCGAGCTCCTTAACCCTGAAAGCGACTAGAGTCATCTTTTGCCCTTTTCTCGACTCTTAAAATATAAAAAGGAAAAGTTTTGTTTCAATGTCTTATAATTAACTCCACATGAAATATTCCTGGCTAAAGTTATCTTCCTTGGTGATTCTTTAAAGGGTCAATTCCAATGGATTCCCCTCGGATGGAAATCCTGGTTCTTTTCCTTCTTTTGGAAATGCTGGTGCCCCGTATATGGCGACATTGGCCCTCCCTAGGTTAACCGTTGGTTTACCCATCTGGTTGTTTTCGACCTTGGTGGTCCCAAGTGTCCCAACTCCTGTCTAGCCATCTCCTTCATTTGAACCAAATCACATTGACTTTCAAGGTTGAAATCTCACCTTATTCCCCTGTTTTTTCATCTTCCACTTCTACTTCGCCTGGTGAAAGTTTGAAATGTAGTAACCAGGAGGTTAAGAAGAATAAGAATAAGATGAACAAGAAGAATTCAGATAAGTGAGAGGCCAACCATGCAGCCATTGCCCCAAATGCACTTCCCGTAGACAAACCTTTCAATCCTCCACAGAAGGTCAAATTCCCTTGCAAGCTGTGTAAGGGTGACCATCTCCTTCGAGATTGTCCTTGCATTCCTAGAGTCTTAGAGGTATGGTCTCAAGGCATGAATCAACCATCCCCATCGGCCTCTGGAGATCATGTCGATGTTACACCTTCAGTTAGTGATGGTAAGTCGAAAGGAAAAATTAAAGTCCCCTGTAGGTTATGTTAAGGAGAGCATCTTCTTAACCTTTGTCCTTTAAGCACTAAAGCTTCCAAAGTTTTGGAAAACCTTACAGTTCCTAAATCCCAAATTCCTATTGGTTATCAGAGGCTTTCTTCTAACCCTCTCCTAGTTGGTAAAGAGATTGACTTCGATTCATCTCTTGCCCATCTTGCTCTTCCTAAGGTGACTATCTTGCGTCTGATCCCGACCAACCATTGGTTGAAATGAGTGTTGACTTGGCTCCACCTTCAGTTGTTCACTTTGTTCCCAACATGAGTAGTGATCATACTACTCATGTTCTTCTCATCTCCTCATATTCTCATGAATTAAAGAGTGGCCCTCTTTTCCTAGTTGTTCAGGAGAGTCCTTCTCCTCTTGTTACAGAACATGTGGGGAATCCTATTCTACCCCCACCAAGTAGTTTTGTCATTACTTTTGACTAGATTCCATTGACTTCTTTCTGCCTTCCATCTTATGTTCCTTTCCAGATCACAATAGAAGCCTATAATATGGTAGTACATGGCACTATATTAGATGAAGGTGTGTCTGTTAGCATCATGTCTTCTACTACTTGGAAAGATTTGGGTTCCCCACAACTTGTGCCTATCACCCAGAATCTGTTGGCTTTCAACAGAGGAGCCAGTCAACCCTTAGGGATTCTTCCAAATTTCCCTATTACTTTGGGAGGAAAGACCATTTATATAGACGTGATGGTAGTCCAAGGTCCCTTAGATTTCAATATTCTCCTCGGACGTGACTATTTTTATGTCATGGGAGCTCTTGTTTCTTTTCTTTTCCTTGTGGTTTTTTTTCCACACGAAGGGAGAATAGTGACCATTTATCATTTTTCATTCATTGGTCGCTAGGTGCCTCCTATGCAACCATCGTCCCCTATTGGTTCTTGTTTCCAAGCAGTACCCTCCCTGCCATAGGTCAATTATGTTGCTAACCGTTATGGCTCCACATCTCCTCATGACCACACAGATGGTATAGTACATTATGTACTAGGGGCATTGGAACCCGATCTGTCTTTGGTACCAATTGACGTGTATTCCTCCCAGAGCGTGGTTCTCGTGTCTAGTGAGGACCTCTTGGGAGCCATGTTCTCATATGGTCCATGAACATGGATACCGAGAATAGTTCCTTGTCTTCTGTCAAGCTCGTTAAAAAATGACACAAGGGATGCGGAGGACAATTCTCGATCTTGTGTCAACCTCATTAAAAATGAAACAAAGTGTCGAAGGATAGTTCTTGGTCTTGTATCAACCTCGTTAAAAAATGAAACAAGGGGTCGGAGCATAGTTCCTTGTCTTGTGTCAAGCTTGTTAAAAAATGAATTAAGGAGTATTGAGAATAATTCTTTTACTATGTAAACCTTGTTTAAAAATGAAACAAATCCCTTTTACAAATCGAGTCTTTGATTAAGATCTCATAAAATCCCAATCAAGTCTTTCCTTGATCTCGAAAGTGAAACTTCATTCCATCCACCTTTTAGTAACCCGATGTCTACTTCGATGAATGAAATGAAGTTTTGGGGGCATGTGCCTTGGCTTTCATCATGCTGGTGGCGTGTCATTTTTTCATCCAAGCATAGCTTTTCGTTTTTGTGTAAACATGAAACTGAATCCAAGCATAGTTTTTCATTTCAAGCTTGTGTAAACATGAAATCGAATCAAAACATAGTTCCACGTGGTTCAGGATAATATAAAAATGAACGCATCTCCATTTTAATCCTCGTGATTGGAATTTTTATCAGCCTCTCCCATTAGATAAGCCTTGTTTTTTTCTCCATTCCATCACCACCATATCTTTGGCCGATCATTCACTTTCACTTTGTTATTTTACCCTTTCTTGAGGAACCGCAACAATCAATGGTTTTACTAGCCAACCTCTTGACCTCTTAGTTTTTGAGCAGTTCGACCATAACTAGAACCAATTTCTATCCTTTATACCACTTGTTCCTCTAGGATGAGTCAACTTTAAGATCTTTTCTGACTCGTAAAAAACGAAAAGATTACCTAGTATTTTTCCCTTTTCGACTGGTTAAAGAAAATAAAAACGAGGAGTCCACTTTAAGCTCTTTTCCGACTCTCAAAACACGAAAATATTCTCGAGTCCGTGTCTTGTTGACATCGTAAATGGTTTCGAAACATCGTTTACCTAGTATACGTTTACCCATTTTTTAGGCTGTGATAAACTATTTGCGAAAAAAGTATACCTTAGTCAAACATGACTGGGAGGTTCTCTTGAATATTGTTTTCTACCTTTTTGGGTTCGAGAGACAACATTACGAAAAGGGACCCTTGGAGTTTTCTTTTTCGTGTCTTTTTCAAACTCTCTAAACATGAAAAAGATTTCGAGTTTCACCTTTGTCCGACTTGTTAAAAGATTAAACAACATAGGACTTGTCATTATCACAAGACCGAGCTACTCCTTCCTAGGGCTCGTAAAACTTACTAGGATGGATCCATCTGAAGGATGAAATTATATTACAAGCATATGCTATCCCCATCAAGCTTGTGTAAAAATAACTGGGGTACTTGCCAGAAATGGTGAGGGAAAATTGGAAATATTTCATCAGTTGTATTCTTCACTTGGGGCAACATGTAGCTCTTTAAAAATGACACTCATTTGTTGTTCGTGTCAGGTTTTGGGACATCCTCACTCTGTCACTTGCCTCCCTGGGTTATGGGTTATCCATTTTAAAATTCTCATATGATCTCTGCCATGTCACCTTGACCTTTGATCCTATGTTGTCAAATGCTGCAAAAATTTGAAGTCGTGTCATCCACATTTTCAAGAGAAGTCTTCCTACGTGTACATTGTGTGATCATATGTCACCATATTGGATTACTCTCATTCATTGTGTTTCCTGTTTCATGTAAATGTTGAAGCATTCATTATGACATTCCTTCAATAGATCACTTCATGTCGACTTCAGCTCACTATCTAGGAATTTGATCTAGAAACTCCCTTCTACCACCTTAGAGCTTGCATGCCTCAATGGAAAGTTCTTCACACTTGACGACAGGTTCTCATCATTGGCTTTTGATCGAATGATTTCACGAGTGTTCGACTTTAGTTCCTTATTCAGACTTCGTGAATTGTATTGATCATACTTTGAGAGCCATTAACATTATGGGTGATTTCTCTCGCACCTGTTAATGGTTCACATCATTGGTCAGTAATAAAGTGATTTTCTAGCATGTTTGACTTCAGCATGTTTATTCACATGTTAGAATTTGTAATTTGATCGAGTCATGTTGGAGTGCACAACCCTGGGCTTAGATCACAAAATTTCAAGTTGCGAAGAGTGATGAGTCATTCATGATTATATACATGATTCCTTAGACACATGGTTGCGACCATGTTTTGGGTATCATTTTAATCCTGCTCAGTCAAATGGCTGCGACCATACTGTGGGCCTTTTCATTTTGATCCTCTCTATGCAGATGGTTGCGCCCATGACATGGATCTATTTCATATGATCCCCTCAATCGGATGGTTGCATCCATGCCGAGAATCCATGCACATGATTCTTTTCATGATGGATAGCTGCACCTATACCATGGATTCATGTATTGTTATAGGCCTCTCATGTTTATCATGCATGACTATCAAATTTTAGATATGTACATGTATGGTTGAGTTGCAAGTCTTCCAATGCTTCTATTCCTAGTCCACGCTCCATATTAAAGAATTTTAGCCATCGTTCTAAGCTCTGATTTCATGCTTTAGGGGGCATCTGTTACACAGTAATTTTTCTCTCTCCTCTCACTCCCCGTTCTTGATCCCAAAGAACCCTAGTAGTGACTATTGTGTTATAGTTTAACCATGAAACCCATGCTTCTACATCCCTTGAAGTTTGAAGAAGGTAGTCCCCACTCCCTTTACAACATTTCCACAAAATCCTTCTTAAAACTAAATTTTTAAGATTAGTGCTCTTTCCCAATGTCTCACCCCTGCCATTTTACAGAGTTTAACGTTGTGACCCGTGCCGATTCATGCTACTGTTAGCCTAGTACCTACGCTAGTCTACTTCTAGAAAGTTTTTGTAAAGGGAAATATAGTTTCATTTCTAGAAAATTCTAGTGGAGATGTGTTGGATGTTTGTTTGGTTGGATAAGGGCCAAGAACTCCATATAAGGTTCTTTCCCCCTAAAAAGTGGACCTTCCAAGGAGATACGACTTTGTTCCCCCTTGAGCGGATCTCATTCTTATCCTCCTCTCCCTATATAAACCACTTCCTCTTACCCTTTTTGGTTAGACACAATACAACACATAGTGAAAGTGTTGGAGAGATAGAACGAACTACAAAATTCTGAGACCTTTAGCTTTCGATAGAAGAAGATTAGTATTAGATGACAAAAGACTAGCCTTTAGTAGCTAAAGTACGAGGAGGGAGAGTTAGATCTTGGAAGCCATTTCATGTCAAGCTAAAGAAGGAAAAGAGTATTGAAAAGGCATGTAGCAGGACTTGGATACCACAAAGGAGTTCTCCAATGTCAAGGCTTCAGTTGTATTTGTCTTTGAAGTTTATTTTAATACAACTAATGGTTTATTTCCTGTATAGGGTGTAATATTAAATTTTATAGCTTAGAACTCCTTGACCTTTCAAGTAGATTGAATTCGATTTTATTATGTCACGTTTTTTGTTGTTTCTTGCATGTTTGTTTTAGGTACTTGAATGAAAGGAATGAAAGGAAGCTAGAGCAAGGAAGCAAGGTCACCATCAACTGGACTAGCGTTATAAGAGGTAGGTCGTCTTATTCAATTCTAATATAAGGAAGTTTACATTAGATTGCCTTGTTCGTGGCTAGACCCACTCTCTTGGGCTAGACCGATCATCTATGACCGCAGAGTGGATATCTCTTACACCACAAGGTCGACGGTCAGATGGTGTCTGGCTTAACAATCCATAAATGTTTCCACACTAAGCGACATGCATGAGTATTTAGGAAGACAAAAAGATAGTTATGAGATAAAATTTTACCAACCCAACCAGTGATAGGGGTATACCAATGTGGCTTATAGAGTGGACAAAGACCATCCTAGTCTCCTATGGATAACAAGAACTAAAATAATTAAACAAAGAAAGGAGGGTTATGTTCAATTCCAAAACAAATTCAACAAAAACACCAAACTATCTGCATAAGCATGACTACAAGTAGGCCAACAAATAAAACTAGTGAAATTCCATACTGGATCCTCTCAATACATTCCCATACGCAAAAGTAAAATACCGAAGTATATAGAAACAATAGACGAATCCACCGACAATTCACTGTACAAACCCATAATTTCCCTTCTCCTTTCATGGGTTGGTATCTCATTGATGCCATATATCATGACTAGACTTCACCAACGAGAACACACAGACACATAATAGATAGGCGGAAAATACAATATATGAAACTGGCATAGAGACATACCCATGGGAGAAGACCTCCGAAAGAGTCAATTCCTCTCGATGTGAGTGTCAAGACATGGTATACTCCACTTCTTGTCAATGTCTTTTGTTCAATTCTTCAGCTGCTAGGGTCTCTTTGCCTTGCTGAGAGTTATGAAACCTCAACAAACCATTCAATATTTCCAAGCAACTGATAATCTCACCACCTTCATCTTCGTAATAACTACTGCACATGCAGACTGTTGGCAATACTACGTTGTCGCTCGTGTGAGGAGTACGAGGCCTCCATGCACCACCCTCACTCTCCTTCATTTTTCAATGATTCATTATGCTCCCACATTCATGATCAAGCATGCGAGGGTGTGGGTCGGGCTTCCCTCCGTCCCTTTCATTGATCAATTTACTCATGGCGTAAGTCCTGAGATGGGTAATGAAGTGTATCACGCCATGATCAAGGATAGTATATATGTATAATTATAACAAAGGATAGGGATAATTTATTTGAATCTCTAG
The DNA here is from genome assembly GCA_000404065.3 of Pinus taeda. Classification (NCBI taxonomy): domain Eukaryota; kingdom Viridiplantae; phylum Streptophyta; class Pinopsida; order Pinales; family Pinaceae; genus Pinus; species Pinus taeda. The sequence continues at coordinate 193,876 of APFE031405039.1, read as the reverse complement.
TAGTAGAGAAAATAACATTGCTCATACATTTTATGTTGGTAGGATGTATTATTTTATGTACATGTCATTCTATAGTATCATTTTAATAGAATAATATTGTCAATTTTAATGTTATAGTGCTCACATAAAAGTGTTATATCAAGCATATATATATTGGTGGTGTTCAAAAAATGAGAGACCATGGTCTCACTTAAATCTATCAATTTATTATGGCGTGATTAGATGGGTAAGGTATTAAATTGGAATCTTCTATTCAAAAGAGGTAAAGTTGGTACTAGAATTTGTGTATTCTATAAAACAAGTGAAAAATACAAGAAGTAAATATAGTTATACAAGTATTTTATTCACACTTGGTGGAATAACAAAATATATACTCAACCCTTACCATAGAGCATTTATTAAAACTGTAGTATGAGAAGCATGTTTTGAAAAAATAAAGAATTTTACCTTTCTTAGTTGCATGGGCATTCAGATTGCTCATGAATTTATTACATTCTAGGACAATTATTTCTCCCATTTGGAAACAAAGGTGCAATTTTAATCTATGGATTCTTTCCTCCTTATTAGAGAGATCGCCAAGGCCTCCTAAGTTTTTTTTTTCTTTTCCTAAAGGGGAATTGGTAATCGGGCCTTCCTCACACTCACATGACACATGGTCAATTCTAATAACTACTACTATAGCCACCTAGGTTGACACTCATCGCTCCTAACATGAATCCATAATTGTTTTCCATGGAACTTTTAGAGAAAGAGATTTAATTATGGGCCTGAGATTATTCTCTTTTTGCTATATGCACACCACTACAATTCTAAAGCCAAAAGAGTTCCCACCACAAACAATGTTGATGATTTTAGTAATCTACTTTATCTTTTCAAACTTACTTTATAACATTCAATCAACTCTTTGCAGGTCTTTGGTGACTCATTATCACATAATCAATTGGATGAAGCATAAGGCTTATGTGGTCAATAAATCCTTATTTCATCATGAAACCTTGTTATATGCTCTGAAGGACTAATTCCAAAATATCGATTTTTGGCATATCTATAGGGAACAAACATGGAGGAAGATAAACTTTCAAACAATGTATTTTTTAAGAATTCCTATGTATAATATTATAGGCAAATATTTTGGTTTGAAAATTCATACATACATAATGTAGGCAAATATTCAATAAAAAACTTGTAGTTTTGTTATTAGCATGGGTAAAGTTTGTGTCATTTAATTATATATGTGTTAGAAAAAAACTAATTTTAAAATAAAAAGGCGAATATTTTCTTTAAATATCCAAAAAATAGCCAATTAACCAAATTGTGCCCCTAAAATTTTTCTTATTTCAAAAAATAATATGTGATCTATAAATCAATTTATTTATACTTCACAAATTTAACTTCTCCAAAATCTTATCAAATATAACCAATTAACTCATTCATTTATTGTTTTTCATGATCTCATTTAATTGCATCCTTAAATTTTTGATACACACCCACCTTTAAACTCATATAAATATAAACTTTATTTACCACACATATATATATTATATAAAAAAAATAAAACATATAACAAAATATGTTATAATACATTAAAATTAAAATTAATTGAAAATTGTTGATACTAACCTACTTCCTACGAATCCTCCGTACTATCATAATAATTATACAATGCAATATGGAACCATGAATTGACGTGAAACATAATTATATAATGCAGCATAGAAATATGCAGCATAGAAATATGAACTGACGTGCAATATAGTTAGAATTATATATTGCAGTTGTCTATAATGAGTTTTTTGAAAGTTTTTCAGGTGGGTTTTTTGGTTAAAATTCGGCAGCAATTTATTGGAATCGCAAGTTTGATAGCTAGTTTGTGTACAATCAAAGTGTTCCACGGGTTTTTAAGGGTGCTGAATCCAAATATAAAGTTAAAAAACCATTTCAACTGCAACAAATCAAGATTTAACCTCAATTTCTTCCTCGAATTCCGTCACCTGAATCTCTAAAAAATCACATTATAAACAACCCCTTATTTATTGTGCTATTGAAAAATGAAAATTCCGCTAAAATTAAAGGATCCTTCCTCTAGTTTGAAGATTGCAAGGAAAATAGCGCTGCTCGCGAAATACATTGCTGCTCGCGAAAGTCATTTATCAAAATATATTCTCATCCAAAATATGCTTGGATGGCAACCTTCATGGTCAGTGACTCTTCACGATATTTTTATTCCTCAAAAGGCATGGCAACCTTCATGGTCAGTGACTTTTCATGATATTTTTATTCATGAAAGGCATATCTTCTTTCTTTCTCTAGTGAGCGGACTTTCCCTCTCATCTGTAATTAACTGTAATTAACTGAGTGAATGAAGCACCCCGAGCCCATTGGGTCAGCAAATTCAGGGCACTTATCACATTAAAACAGTTCACGAGAACTTGACTACACGTCTACACGTCCACTCCTCATCATAGGGAAAAGAGGTATATTCAGGGTTGGAATTTCAAAAAACACTTGCTCTTCAAATTTGTCATTTTTCACTTTTTTTTAATTTGTTTTTATAGTTTTGAGCTAAAATTTTGACAGTTTTGTCATTGTTTAAATTGTATTTGACAAGTAAATCACTCTATGATGGACAATTTGCTCATCAAATTCCAACCCTGTGTATCCAATTCTTCAGAAGAATTTGAGTGCTCATCATTGGACCACTTGTGCCATGAGCGAATTGTGATGACATATAAAGAAAAATGGGAATTAGAGATGTTTTATATGAGCGAGTATTCAAGTTTATGAAATACCACCATGTGAAAGATACAGAGGTTGTTTGTTTGTTTGTTTTTTTTTTTTCTTAATAAAGGTTAAGAAAATTTAGTATATCTTAATTTGTCAAATCAATAGTAGAAATAAGTATTATTGGTAGTTGTGAAAAAATGCAAGTTGATTTATCACTATTATTTATGAAGAGCTTTTATATGTATTGAACTTTAAAATTGTACTTATTTCTATGTTTTTGGATGGGTTGTAGTGGACCTAATGGTTAAGAGCATGTGTTTCATCCTAAAAGGTCATAGTTTCAAAACCAAGGGTGGTAGAATATATATGCCTTCTTAGAACACTTGTCCCACAAACAAGGGGGTCTCATACACTAATTTGGTATCTGGCTTAGCCCTGACCTTAAAAAGTATATTAGATATTGTTTATTAAGTTATTTAATTTTGATTTTAAACAGAGTGAGGAAAACATATAAAAGAAAAATGTACATAAATACTCTAATAATATTGTACTTTTTATTCTATATGTTAATGGATGGGATATAATTATGAGGGTTCATTTGATCAAAAGTAAAATAAATATATTGTAGTTATTGGAGATGCAATATATTATGGAACGGTTATAAAATGGGTATTCATTAGAAAATGCCATATAAATAGTAAACATAAGAAATTACAAAATGTGTTATTTTTTTTCAAATTTGAAAAGTCTAATGACTTGGCAAATGTGTCACTAATGTAACTAGTCTAATAAAGTATAATATTAAAACAAATTTAAAGAAAAATAGAAAATTAACTATAAAAATAAAACACCTGACCTTAAAATTGGATAGTAATAATAAAGTATATTAGATATTGTTTATTAAGTTATTATATTTTGATTTTAAACAGAGTGAGGAAAAAATATAAAAGAAAAATGTACATAAATACTCTAATAATATTGTACTTTTTATTCTATATGTTAATGGATGGGATATAATTATGAGGGTTCATTTGATCAAAAGTAAAATAAATATATTGTAGTTATTGGAGATGCAATATATTATGGACCGGGTATAAAAGGGGTATTCATTAGAAAATGCCCTATAAATAGTAAACATAAGAAATTATAAAATGTGTTATTTTTTTCAAATTTGAAAAATCTAATAACCTGCCAAATGTGTCACTAGTGTAACTAGTCTAATAAAGTGTAATATTAAAAAAAATTAAAAAAAAATAGAAAATTAACCATAAGAATAATAACACGCCTAAAAATTACAAGCCTAAAAAGAATAACTAATAAAAACAATAGTTATAGCCACTTCCATTTTAAATCTATAAAAAAATATATAATAAGAACAATTTTTTCGGGTCTATTTAATTGAAAATATGTATTAAGATTAATAAAATATTCTTAATATATAAAATTAAAAAAAATAAAAAATAAAACATATATTATATTATAGTTTTAAAAATAAAAATATTAATTAGAATAAAATATTTACATCCTTTTCCAAATAAATCACACTAAAATATTTACATATTTTTTCAAAATAAATCTTAAAATTCGAAAGGCTTTCTGCATTGCTTTGACATTATACAAAACAAATCAACATCCCACTCATAAAAATTCACACTTGATTCTATATTCGAAAACTTAATCCCTAAAAAGTAATTTAAAAACAAAAGTACCTTCCCAAGTGTTGATTTATAAATTCAACCATGTTTACTACAATTCGACCAAGGTCATTCAACTTCAACTTCGCTTTTGAATTTGGAACATCTAGGATCTAAGGATTCTTCTCGTGAGATAAGTTCGAGGATACACATGTACGAAGGGGATTCTGAACTTGGAATTCGATTCAATTAAATAAAGCGATCTTTCTTCATAATGCGCCTCTATTCTCCAATTGTATCGACCATTAAAACATTAACAACAACGAATGTACTAAAAGGGTCACTTTTCCTTATATGGTAGTGAATGGCTCGAATAATTGCATTCTAAATCCCTAGTTATTGTCGGGGATACTATAGGTAAAATTTATGTTGGTTGATTAAGAAGGGATTTATATGCGATATATTTTATAAGTTTCTATAGAGATTGATACTGGAATTTTTTTGGCAATTATTGTAATGTTAGGTTTGTTTGTTTGTTTGTTTGTTTTGTTTTTTGGTGTGTGCGCTAGTGCACAGAAATTTATTTTTTTATTGTTAAAAAGATTTGAGATTTTTTGAATTTTGAATTTTGTGATTTATACTTTATATGAAAATATTTTTTTGGTGATAATTATATAGGACAAAATATCGTCTACCTGTGTTTAATAAATATTGTGGTTCATCTTCGAGACAAGATGAGGTGGCTCATCTTCAAAGAACAAGATGAGGAACCATCTCATTATTAAAGTTAGGGTCTTCTTTTAATTAAAACAATATATTTTAAAAAAAAATTAATTTATTCATATTATCGACTGATTTTTTATATTATAAATATATTTTATTAATAATAATCTTTGAGTCAAACTACTGTTATATTCTAATGGCTAGTTAACATATCTCTTAATCTCGTTCTGAAGATAAACCACACTAGTTATATGATATTTTTCTCCTTATATGATTATCACCGAAAAATTGATATTTTTAAATGGTGATGATAATTTAATATTTATTGAAAATTAAAATAATCTATCCAATTTCTAAAGGTAAAATATTATTTAAATTTAAATTTTATTGTCTTTTGAAAAGTTTAAGAAAAAATCCAAGATGATCATGTTTCATTCAATAAAAATTAAAAAAATTAAGTAGCCGAAAAATATTTTTAAGTTTAAATATAATCTATGTATATGATGTACAATTTAACTAAAGTACTTCTCATTTTCAGCTTTCTTAGTATTACAAAAACCACAAACTCTTTAGTTTCAAAATATTTTTAAAATTGATTGACTCTTAATTTTACTCTATAATT
>APFE031405039.1:158577-187594 GCA_000404065.3 Pinus taeda | reverse complement strand
TAACAATTATTCTATTAAAATTAACTCGGGGAGATTAAATTATATATTTATTGAAGAATATAAAAAAATGTTACCATCTATCAAAATACATGGATAACTATTGACAAATTTTCTAGGAATCTTTTTCTTATACATGGTTCATCAACCATCTCACATATTGAGATCTCAGCTAGCGGAAGAGTAGAACTACCACCCACATATCTATTCAAGTGATCTACTACACAACTTCATCATCATATGTAACTCCATGTGGCACTATAGTATAACATGTATGCTTCAATAATAGGTATTACAAGAAATTAACCTCAAACTAGCATATGAGTAAGTCTCCCACCTTCATACCTATTGAATTGGTTCTTTCCACATCTTGATCCTTCGTCATTTCTATGATGAGAGGGATGAAATTATGTGCATTGTGGTATAACATGTATGCTTTAATAAAAAGTCTTACAACAACCCTAGGGAATACGTCTTACCTATGACTAGGCTTTGTAATTTGGACCAAAGACTCGAGGGTGATCATACACTATTGTGACTATCTATAACATGGCAGCTCCTTCACTAGGCCTTAACATCATCGAATCTATCTATGTTCGCTCATCCATGCATCTATGCAACCTTTCTCTCACTATATACACATGTTTTTAAGTGCCTTTATATTGTGCCTCCATTTGGTAATCATTCACTATGATCATGACACCTTGGCCCGAACTTTGAAACTCATTTATACTCGCTATATCCACACTTCAAATCCAAACCCAATGCTCTCCTCATGCCTCTTCATCATGATCAACATCCTAACAAATTTCCATAAATTAATCCTCGATGATCCATATGCATCCTTGCTACAATTCAACTATCCTCAACGTAAATTGGATATTCTACACTCATCTCTCCGCATTCCACACAAACACACAACCTCTGTTGTATACTTTTTTTTTCCTATAACTGTAATACCACTATTCGAAAAATAAAGATAAATAAAAATGTATTAGCAACTCATAAATGCAACAACACATGAACATCGTAAATTTTCCTAGAAACCCTTGTGTGAAAACTAGCTTTTAATAATAAATCTATTATTCCTTATCCCAAAAATGACATACAATGGAATCATTGATACAATAGAATTATCATGCATTTAAATAAGCTACATTACATGAAAATTTCATAAGTTATCCAAACCTCGTGCTAATAAACACCTAATATTCTACTAGCACCATTTATTCTACTCATTGTTGATACTATGAGTCAAGTTTACCTGAACAATGACTTTGAATAAATATCTTTTCTAATTTGTATCTTAATAATGTAACAAGTAATATAAGTACAATTATACATTAAAAAAATATTTTCATTAAAAGAATTAATTAAATAATAACTTTTATATAAGATAAATTAAGGTTTATATATATTTAACTTGAGTGTAAATGAATTCTTGTTTTCAAACTAAAATTTACTCTCGTTGATAATATGATTTTTTAAAATAATATAAAATCTAATTAAAAATGATAACTCTTTTTTTAAAGATATATTTTTAAGGGATTAATAAGTAGTATTTGGTTTCATGTATGAGATTAAGGTTCAATTCATATAAAAATATATATGACTCCATTAAAGATAGTCTTTACAATGATTATAAATGATATTTATTTTCTTATAAATATTATTTACGCTAAAACTATATTTTTTATTTTTTTATGATAAGTTAAAAGATTAATGATTTACAATAGGCTAAGAATTTTTTTTAAAAAAGCTTGGCAATGGTTCAAAACCTAAAAATTTCTTATAAAAGTGAAAATCTACTCCCTTATTAAGAACAATTAATTATTCGAAATGAAATAATTTTAAATAAAATAATCACAAATAAGTTTACATTCACTATTTCTTATAAAAGTGAAAATCTACTCCCTTATTAACAACAATTAATTATTTCAAATGAAATAATTTTAAATAAAATAATCACAAATAAGTTTACATTCACTAGTCAAAATTAAAATAACTACAATTAACTTATGATAAAAATGATAACTAATCATATTTACAAAAATAAAAACTTACTCCCTTATTAACAATTAATTATTTCAAATAACATAATTTTAAATGAAAATAGTCACGATCCCACTTAAATTACCTAGTCAAAATTTAAAAACTACACTTAAATTATAATAATTTTTATCACATTCTAAATAATTATAACTAATCATACTACTAAAACTCAATTCCATTAAAGTAGAAAAATAATGTGTAATATTAAAATACTGATTTACGAAATATGTGCAAGTGTGAAGATGATTTAATCCTCTTTTAAAAAATGTGTAAGTGTGAAGATACTTTAATTTTCTTTTAAAAAGTTAAAAGGCTTTCTAAGCCAATGCTTCTGAATGATGTCATTTCTACAAGTGAGACCATCATCATATTTGTGAATAGAATTACAGATATATATTAATATACGAAACATCGAGTGGTGTATATGAAAGCCGGCCTTTGGGGTCTGTAAGTCTCACGTTCATGTCGTTTAAATGTGTTTAATGTTTATTATTCGAAAGCGAGCTTTCTGGTACAAGTCTAGCCCTGTTCCTTGTAAACGTGTTTGAAGGTTATGCTTTAATTATGTTTTGCTTTTTCTGAAGGGTTAAACTTATTTTTTTAAGTGTTTCTCAATTTTATATATATATGTATGGAAAGAATACTATTTTGTTTTTATAAATTTGATTATAAAATATTTATTATATCGTAATAAAACATTGTGATAAGGTTATTAATAAAAGGATAAGTTTTTTCAATAATTTATCTAACGTTGACAATAAAAATATGTTTTTTCAATACTCTATTTTGTTTTTATTAAAAATGTAGTAATTACTGGAAAATATGTTTACGAGTTATTTTTACTTAAATAATATCTGAGCCAGAGTTACGGATATCAATATTTATGGGATATTTCATTTTGATGAGTCATATTGTCTATCATATTATTGTTAGACATTGTATAGTTTTGAATTATTAGTAAAATTTTATCATCATTTTTTAGTTGATTTTTAGTTTTTATTTATTAGTAAATGGTTGGAATCACAAGAGAGGTTTATGAATCTAAATTAATTATTGTTTATCATATTTTCAAATCAAATTTACGTAATAATAAAAGTTTTTTTTTTTCATTTAAGTTTTACGATTGTATGTCAAAATTATGTTCATAGTGTTTATGTTTACATGGTTTTTCATTCTTAAGTTATATTAATAGTATGCCCTGGAGATTAATTGTTTATCATTCTTTAGTTCTATTAATAATTCTTTAACAAAAAGGCAATGTTGTTTTAACGATTTTATGTATTGAAGTAGCAATATTGTAAGATCTCTTTACAATGAAATTTAACAAGAAGAATTCCTTTTCGGTTTTCTAAGATATAATATTTAAAATAAATGTATTTAAATTTCTTTTTTTAAATATCAACATTTAAATTTCTATCATTTAAATTCTTGAAGTTCAATATTTTAATTGATAAAGTTTGGATACCCTACCAAAGTTAGATATTGAATATTAAACGTTCTTATCAAAGTATCACATAATTGTTGGAATGGTTTTGGTCCAAATAGAAGATCATGATTAGTTCCCATAAAGCGCTCTTGTAAACAAACATAAGTCGATTGAGTAAATAAGTCTCTATATCACTTTAACTCATCTCTTCTCGGATTTTATCCTTTAACAATTGTTTAAAAAATGTTAAGTGTTTCTTATGGTGTCATAAAACTAGTTGAATGCCCTAATACATGAAAAGGACTATGCTCAATGCCCATAAAGTGCTCTTTGTAAACGTAAGCTTAGTGATCAAATAAACATCGGTAGAATTTTAGTTTTTGTCTAGTTGGATTTTATTGTATGCTCAATGCCCATAAAGTGCTCTTTGTAAACGTAAGCTTAGTGATCAAATAAACATCGGTAGAATTTTAGTTTTTGTCTAGTTGGATTTTATTGCAAGTGAATTTCTTGGAACATTAAATTATAGAGGCATTTCATAGCATAGGAATCATTCATGATATGATCTTACATATACAATGTCTACTTTTCACAAGCTTACATAAATCAAATTGATGAGCAAATGAAATTGGATTTATACATATAAATTTACTGACATTTTTTGCAGCCGTGTTGAGGAGATGTTAGAAGTAGCAAAGCATAGATAGTTTTCTTCTCTTTTAAATAGTTTTTTCATTTATGTTTTTGACAAATAAACTCTTGAGTAGCAAGGAAATTTTTTTATAAATATTTTTCAATTATTTCCATTTGTGATACAATAATAACCACCTCATCCAATAACAATTGAAGAAACATGCATCTAAAGAAAAACCGATAAGTAGAGTTCAAGCTAGGAACTTAAAGCATGATAATTTCTAATTTGAATAGAAAAATTGCTAAAACAAAATTCAAATTACTACAATTTTCTAAAGACCATGTCATAATATTTACGAGATAAATATTATATATTTTTGGGAAAAGAACTATTAACATCATAATAACTCTATTGACCATAAATTTTATATACCCATATAATAATTTAGGAGAAATCAATAATTTTTAAAATTTTGTAGTGAATTGATTTCAAAACCCCTTCAAAACAAAGTTGGGATAGTGAAAATTTGAATGACTAAATGAGGGAATTTTCAAAAAATATTTTTAAGGGAGATATCCCTTGGAATTTAGTGGGTGACTAAAGAAGGGAATTTTCAAAAAATATTTTTAAGGGAGATATCCCTGGGAATTTAGTTTCCTGCTCAGCTTGAATCAGCTATTTTTGATATTAGATGGAAAGCATATGCTCAAAATGTTATGATTCTTGCACCTTAAAAATGATAAGAAGCCAATAATTACAATCCACTTCAAGGGAGAAACCTAATTTTACAATAAATACAATGACAAAACAATATTTCATGATCCTAAGAGAATTTCTCCTTAATATATATATATATATATATATAGGAGACAAAGGGAAAGTATTACCACTAGGAGTTCTAGCCTTCATAACAACAATGCAACCATAAAAATGAAATCACACAATATCTAGAACTTAATAAGGGGCTTTTAGATTAACACTAAGCGTATATAAAACTTTTATGCATAAAAATGAAATCACACAATATCTAGAACTTAATAAGGGGCTTTTAGATTAACATTAAGCGTATATAAAACTTTTACGTTTACGTTGGAGTTTTAGCCTTTTAATATTTTCAACCACAACCTTATCCAACAGATGAGGGTTTTCTCAAACACTTTCAGTGTTGAATTAAGACCAGCTAAGCTCATACAAATGATTTTAGTCATTATCATCAAACAATGCAACCTCCATTGATAAAACCCTAAATTGTTTTTTTTTTTTAAATCTCAGTTTTAGAGTAATAGTTTTGGGTTATGTATCTACTATGTATGTATTTAAGTGAAAGAAAGGTCAGCGGCTCATGCTTAGCATCATCATTGTTATTTTGTGTATAAATTTGTTGATTTACTTGCCACTTTGGTAGTACTATGTTAACAATGGACTACTTATGGAAATGCTATGCGAATAAAATTAAAAAAATTACATAGCAATTTTTTTTGTACACCACGTTCAATTGTTATTTCAGAATTCCTTAAATGAATGATCAAATTTGTGGGAAGAAAATTCTCCCAGAAGTTATTAGTCTAGATCGGCACAATAAATTTCCCCTGCAAAGGTAACCCTTTCTCAGTCATATATTTTGTTATTGGGTCCAGAACTGATTCTGAGTTGTTGGCTTGCTCCCGCTTGGCCCGGAAACTAAATTGGTCCTTTACCAGTTTTCCCAGACGACCCCAACTCTAATCCCAAGTTTTTCTCTCTCTTTTAAGAAAGAATCCCTTAATATGCTAATTAACAATTTTGCATTTATGAAAATTCGTTTCAGTTTATTTATCGTAAGAGAGCAATGTTATTAGACCTCTTTGCTGGTTAATATTAGCGCAAATCGGCTTTCAATGTTCGTTCTAGCCTTAATCCTAAGTAGAATTAACCCATAAAGGTTTGCTTCCATATTTTTCCACACAGTGTTGACTATTACCGTCTCTTCTTGGAAGTAAGCAACTTATGTTTTTGTTGTCTACAGTCGACCAACTAATTAGGTGTATAAGTTTTTCCTTTTTTTGACCAACTAATTCTGTCTATAATCTTTAACCTTTTTTTTAACTAGTTTGTTTTAGAATAAGCTTCTCCACATGAATATTCGATCCAACCATCCATATGGCTAAGTGTGATCTCATTTCGTATTTTTCTCGGCATGCATATACAGTGAGAGAATCGAACTGAGACTATTTTTCGCTAGACTTCCTAAGATTTCATGTTGAGCTTTTCATGTAGGGTTTTGGATAATTTATTTTTTCCTACAGTATTAAAAGAACTTTGTATGCTCAAGCATCATATAAAGACTTTTTTAAGAAGAAACACAAAACTTTATTTCTTCATTACCATAAAAGAAACTATAGCCATCGATTCCACCAATACTTTTATCATAACCAAAGAATATTATTTCATCTATTGTTCTTTCAAAAACGAAAATTTCAGAAAGACTTATTTCTATAATAACACAAAGATAGTTCACATGTACTTATAGGAATAAATTCAGACAGCCAAAGAATTCAAGAGAGATTTTTCCTCCCATCCACGAGAAAGGAAATAGTTCTCCCGCGATCCTTTCAGTCTCCATAATAGCAGATAGACACTTCTCCTCCCATCCACGAGAATGGAAATAACGTCCCCGGGATCCTTCCAGTCTCCACAACAGCAGACCTAAATGGTCTGTTCTCCGGCATCAAAACTTGCAAATTAAGTTTAATTTAAGGTTTCTATTGGCTCCCAGTCTAGCTGAAGGGTATGTTAATGGCATTATCCTTCCCTACCTTAATACTGTCCCCTTCAAAGATTCTTCGTTTTACTTTTTCTCTCCTCCTTCTTGCTGAATGACTTTAGCGTTTTTTTGTTTTTCTCCCCCTTTTTTTTTCACCTTTTGGCTTTTCCTTTCCTGGGCTTTTCCCCGAGTTCTTTATTTTTATAGAGAAAAATAACTATCTACAACTGAAAATCTCTTTTCTCAAGCCTTTTTCATAAATTCCAAAACTTATCATAATTTATTTTTTCAATAAAAATAATTAAAACCAATATAAATTTTTAAATATTTAAAATTTCCCTAGACTTTTTACATATCCATGATTTGCTAATGCCTGTTTGGGTTTTTTGTTTTCTCTTTTTTTTTTTTTCTTTTCCTTTCCTAGGCTTTTCCGACTGAGATCTTTATTTTTTAAGAGAAAAATAACTATTTACCACAGAAAATCTATTTCTTAATATTTTCATAAATTCCAATATTTATCACAATTATTTTTCCAATAAAAATAATAAAACGAATATAATTTTTAATATTTAAAATTTCCCCATACTTTTCACATTATCCATGATGTACTAAATCTTTGCCGCGAAAATAAGTTAAATATTTAAAGTTAAATTATTTAAAATTTATTATTAATTAAAGAAAATGGTAAATAAACCAATAGATTTCAATAGGATAAAATGTAACGCACATGTAATGCCCCTAGTAAAGTTGTAAATATTTTATTTTACTATAGAAAGAACAAATTGAATAATTATTGTTATACTAGTTGAATTGAATAATATTGCTTATTGTTGAAAATGAGAAATGATTTGAGGATGAGCAGATCTCGTAACTCCTCATTGAAGGAAGTTAGGAAAAGGAAGTTGCCGGAAAAACCCTAACTGCCTCCCCTAAGTGTGTAATGCTTCCTAGAAAAGGAAGTGGGGAGGACGAAAAACCATGTTGTAAGGACAAACGGTAAGAAATGACTCCTAAGTCTGGTGATCACCAGATAACATAGGCACTGTGTGCCAACAACTTGCAGAAGACAGAGGTCTTGCAAGTGCGCTTGGGGGGAGATTTGGTCCCAGAGGAAAAATCTCATAGACGGGTGGTTGACAAGCGGCAATAAATAGAGGTAATCTTTTCTATTGGAGTACTTCCTTGGAAATCCAAATTCAAGTAAGGAATTTAAACTGTTATGCATAACAAAAGTATGTATTGCTTATTGAAATTTAAAAAAAAGGCCGTCGTAACCTCTATGCTGAAAAGATTTGTGAAATAAAGGCAGTAGATTAATTAAATATAATTATACCCACAACGAAACAAGAAAGTAGATATGGGACCAAAGAATCACCATAAGCACTGGAAAACAGATACAGTAGTCATTATATGTTTTGAAACCGTAGGGTTTCTAAATCCCGGGCCATGCAAGCCCTTGTATTAAGAACTATACAAACCTCTTATAGTTTGGTAAAATATTACTGTAGGAGAGTCGGAGCGAAATCAAAGACATTTCATTAACTGAACATGAGAACTATAATTCTACAATCTAGAATTATGCCAAGAATCAATACTCTGAGCAAGGAAATGTAATGATAGAAATGAAATTACAGGTAATGCTGTAATTCTAGCATGAGGTGGAAGTTGCTTCCACAGCTAGATAACCAAGGGAAGACTCCAAAGTGTCGAAAAGACACAGCAAAGGAGGGCCATTGTAGTGAGGTGTTATAGGGTTACATACCCTAAGTTGTTAAAGACACATTGTTTCATAATTTCCAGAACCCTGTAAGACTCCCAAAACCCTACACAGGAAGGGAACCCCACTATACTAAATAAAAAATAGTATTCGAGCAAGTTAACAACTATTCCATACGTTAAAGTAAAGGCAACAAGAAACTGTAGACAACCTTTTAACACAAAGGGCTAATGTCGAAAAAGATTGACAGTACAAAGCCACTTAAACTTCAAATAGACAATAAAAATGAGTGGAAAATTTTGTCAGTGGCTACACACCGAATATTACCCACGTCTACTGAACAGAAATAAGAGCGGGAATACCTTGTCTATTTAACAAAAAGTAATCTTAAACATCTATAATCCAACAGTGATTCATAAAGTCACTTCATGAGGAACATAACATATTAACTAGCAAACTGGAAGAATAATAAGCTTAAACTTTGATATATCAAATAGTAGCTCTTTAGTCCATTTTATGAGGAACTCTCAAAGACGGATTTCAAATTATAGGAATAATAAAAATAGACTACACAATTCATAGCAATGGAAAATCTCACCAACAGATTAACAATACACCAGAGCGGCCTTAGTTTAGGTGTTGTAGCTAGAAAAGAAAATCCTCGTAGCGACCAGATTGTAGTATGCAGTACCTAAATTACTATGGCACTCAGCCTTCAAATTTATACAACAATACAACCCGGACTAACGTCAAACATCCAAAAAATAGAATAGCAGTCTAATGCTTGAGATTCGAAACCTCAGCTCCAGATAACCAGAGGACCCTAAACTTTATCATAAAAACATTATTCGAAGGGGATTTCTTACCCAGAAACCCTCGGGCGATGAAGCCTTGTAAGGTAACCACCATACAACAGCGGTGGAAGGATCCCATAACCTCAGCGTTAAATCCTGTAGGCAGGGAGCACCGCAATGAGTTTAGTGACAAAGCTTGTGTAATGGAAGAACCATAAACTTTGTAATGAGAATTTACGATAAAAATTCATATGCAGAACACTTACCCGGGTACCACCTAACAAAAATGAAGCCATAACCCTAATCCTGTATGTCTCCCAACTTGGTTGAGGCACCATACTGACAGATAGAGCAATTCCACGAGTAGCAAGGAGGAGCAAGCACCAAAGCAAATGAAAGTGAAAAATGCAGCAAACCACCCGAAAGCGGGATTGAACAAACCATGGAAGGATCTCAACCGTAGATTCTTGACCCCAACTCTCCTCCGCTGATGCGACGATAAGCCCAAAAGGGGAGTATCTGTTGATGATAGGACTGCTCGTGCCATGTACAAGGGCAGAGCAATGATTTTGTTCAAAAAACCAAATCATGAATACAGATAAGCATAGCCAGTTGTACGCCGTAGAGAAGTTTGATAGATATAAACACTTAATCGATGAGATCGAAAACAAACAGGGAGGTGGGAGTCCCCAATGCATTGTGTAATTAATGAGGCCAATAATTATGTTACTTAAGCTATAAACTAATAACTTAGAAATTAATCAGGGTTCTTACCATATGATCGATTGTAATTTCATAAGCATGACTTTGTCGTTATAATGCTAAGTTATTTTCAAGCCTGATATTTATATTTCATGTACAAATGCTGTGTCATATGCAAGCCTGATATTTATGTTTCATATACAATGTAAAAAAAAATTATGAATGTATTTACCTATGTGTCTGTAAGTTATGGAGGTATGACAAGTGGAATCAAAGCCCAGGTTACAAAAATGTGGCCTCTGGAAAATACGTTTACTAAGAATACATTGTTATTGTGTTAATCTTTTGTTTCTATCTGTGTTAACAACAGGAAAAAACAAAACAAAAAAAGGATCGACAACAGAAGGAGGAGAACAGAGAGATTTCCGCACAGGATGGTGACTGGTCCAGAACCTACAAGAGGCCCTCAGACTAATCCTGAAATATGGTTGTAGTTAGGACAGGAGGCCCGCAACACTAATCTCATGATTTTAGAGACAGTACAAGAATTAAAGAATGAGATGGCCCGCCTACGGGAAGACAATGTGAGATTAAGTATGGAACAAGAAAAGATCATCAAAAGGCTGTCTGACAAGCAGAATCAGCGTCCGTTGAACCCCAGACCTAAGCAGCCACGAGTGTCAGAAGAACAAGACTACCACATAGATCAGGAAGGGTCAGAAGGAAGGGAAGAGAATCGAGAGGAAAAGTCGGATAATGCCTTCGAGCACCCGACATTGAAGAGACAACAGATAGAATTACAAGGGGAGTTCCGAAAAATAAAACTGCCACACTTCGATGGAGAGATGGAGGAGGCAACCGAGGCTTGGTCAATTAACATGAACAAATATTTTCAATTATATGAATACGATCACAATCTAAAGGCGTGGTTGGCCATTTTCCTATTGCAAGGGAAGGCCACCCTGTGGTGGGAAGAGGTCAAGATTGTATGGGGGGTAAGTGAACAAAATATAACTTGGGAAAATTTTCAAAAATAATTCAAGGAAAGATACTTGACTGACCAATTTTACGACAAGAAAGCAAGAGAATTCCATGACCTATGACTCAGACAACAAACAATGGATGAGTTTATCACTCGATTTACCTCATCACTCCATTATGTGCCCTACATACGAGAGAACAAGGCTAAGGTACTGCAGTTCGTCAGTAGTTTACCCTTGGCGATGAGGGAAAGAATTGAGTTTGACAACCCAAAAACGATGGATGAGGTGATACGAAAGGCCAAGATTTGTTATCAACAAAATAAGCAGAAGGGAGAGATTCCTAGAAAGAGGTGGGTTGACAAGAGAGATAATAAAATGATTGGGAAAACTAAAGGAAAACATGACAGTGATAACAAAGGATTTTCCAAAGGGTAGAATAACAAAAATCTGCAAAAGAACCCTCTCAGATTAAAGCCACCCATTGAATCTAGAATCAGCAAAGAATCAAGAAAAATTGACAATGAAGGGACATCAAGGCCTCCAGTACAATGTTGGGGTTGTGGAGGGCCTCATTATGTTAAAAATTGTCCTCATCGAAAGGGGACTGAATAGGTTTCGCAGATCCACGAAGCATCTACAGTTGGTGACGTGGACCAGAGTTTACCGAGAGTTAATGCTCCACTGGAAGATCGTCAAGCGGACTACCAGCCGACTATGGTGGGGTTTGAAGGTAAGATATTTAAACATACTGTAACTATATTAATTGATGTTGGAGCTACAGTAAGCTCTATTAGTCGTAAGATTGTGGAACTGTGTAAGTTACAAACTGTTAAGTTTAAAAACCCTTGGCTAGTACAGTTGGCAACAAGGGCAAAGAGACATGTGCTAGCTAAGGTCAATAATTGCCCCTTGAAGATAGCAGGACAACCGGTGATGGCAGATTTAAATGTACTTCCCCTTGGATCTTATGATGTATTGATAGGCATCGAATGGTTGGAAAAACATTGGTCCATTATAAACTGTAAAACAAAAACTATCTGTTACAAAGATGAACTTGGGGAAAAGCAGGAGATGCAAGGTATTATGAGGCTAGTGCAGATTCACCCAATAACCGCCTCTTAGTTGGAAAAATGTATCAAGAAAATATGTGAGATTTATGCCATCCAAGTGGGTTACACCAACTCAAAAGACAAGACTACCACATTAGAAAGTATTCCAGTAGTACGAGAACTTGCAGATGTATTCCCAAAAGAGATACTAGGACTACCACCCAACAGAGACATTGACTTCACTATTGAATTCGTGCCAGGGGCAGCCCCAATATCCTGAGCTCCATATCGAATGAGCACACCAGAATTAACAGAATTGAAAATGCAGTTGCAGGAGCTATTGGACAAAAATTACATCCGCCCCAGCGTGTCGCCCTGTGGAGCCCCTGTGATGTTCATTAGCAAGAAGGATGGGACCCTTCGCATGTGCATGGACTATCATCAGTTGAATAAATTGACAATTAAGAATAAGTACCCTTTACCTCGTATTGATGAACTTTTTGATCAGGTGAAAGGGGAAACCGTATTCTCGATGATCGATTTACGATCAAGTTACCACCAAATCAGAATTAAAGAGGAAGACATAGGCAAAACTGCTTTTAGAACTCGATATGGACACTATGAGTTTGTGGTATTACCGTCCAGGTTAACCAACGCCTCCACGACCTTTATGTGCTTAATGAACATCATATTTCACTAGTATTTAGATAAGTTTGTGTTAATATTTATTGACGATATACTAATATACTCCCGCAATATGGAGGAGCATAAGGAGCACCTAGAATTGGTATTGCAAACTCTCCGAGAACACAAATTATACACCAAATACAACAAATGTGACTTCTTTAAGGAACAAATTCAATACTTGGGACATATAATCTGAAAAGATGGAATCGCTATGGATCTTGAAAAGATAATGACCCTAATGGAATGGTGAGTGCCAAAGGACATGGCAAACTAAGATCCTTCATGGGATTAGCAAGTTATGATAGGTGGTTTGTGGAAGGATTTTCGAGAGTGGCTTACCCCATCACTTCCTTGTAGAAAAGGGGAAAACTTTAAAATGGATAGCAGAATGCCAAAAATGTTTTGAGCAACTCAAGCACTTACTCACCACAACACTTGTATTAAGCACAACAGATCTAGGTAAGAACTATGTGGTGTGCACAGACGCGAGTAAGGAAGGGGTAAGAGGAGTATTGGTGCAAGAAGGTAAGGTAATCGCCTATGAATCCAGAAAACTAAAAGAGAATGAACATAAATATTCGGCTTACAATTTGGAGTTGGCTATTATCATTCATGCTCTAAAAATGTGGCGTCACTATCTGATGGGAAAGAAATTTTTGTTGATGACGAACCATCACAGCTTGACTAGTTATTCAAATCAACCTACCTTAAATGCCAGGCAAGCACGATGGGTGGATTTCCTAGGTAGATTTGACTTTGAAATTAAACATCTGAAGGGGAAAGAAAACCATGTAGCTGATGCGCTAAGTCAAAAGGTACATTGCCTCTATGAAATTTCTTGCAGCAAAGGGAGGACTACTCTTAATGAGCTGATTAAAAAGTCAGCAGAGCAAGATTAGATATATCAACAAATAGAACAACAAGCTCAAAACCCAGCGAGTCACGAATATCAGCAAGGATATGCGATGGATGCTACCGACATGCTAAGTTACGAAAAGAGACTATATGTACCCAACCAAGGTAACATTAAAAGTGCGATTTTGGATGAATTTCATAAGAGTCCTTATACAAGACACCCAGGATACCAGAAGCTAATTACAACACACTGGAAGGAGTACTACTGGTCGGGAATGAACAAGGAAGTAGAAAAATATTTGGCATGCTTCTTGGAGAGCCAACAAGTCAAAATAGAGCATCAACACCCTACTGGATTATTGTAGCCACTATCAATTCTAGAGTGGAAGTGGGAGACCATCTCCAAGGATTTTATAACGGGATTACCCAAGTCCAAAAGAAACAACGACACCATCATGGTGGTGGTGGACAAATTAAGCAAATCAACCCATTTTATACCAGTACAATCCAGTTTCCAGGTAGCACAGATTGCCAATATTTTTATGCAAAACACTTTCAGACTACATGGGTTACCAAAAACTATAATTTATGACCGTGATGTAAAATTTACATCAGCCTTTTGGAGAAATCTGTTTGAGGGATTGGGAACCCAATTAAATTTCAGTACCACTTATCATCCTTAGACCGACAGATAAGTGGAACGTCTAAATCAATTGGTAGAAGATATGTTAAGATCATATGTGATGCAATAACCATACAAGTGGGAAGACTATTTGTACTTGGCTAAATTTGCATACAACAACGGATATCATACATCCCTACAGATGAGCCCGTTTGAAGTACTATACGGACGGAAACTCCGTACACCCTACAGTTGGGGGAGATCAAAGGACAGACTTATGTTGGGCCCTGAAATGCTAAAAGAAATGGAAGAAATGGTCAAGAAGGTGCGATCCAGTTTAAAGGCAACCCAAAATAGGCAAAAGAGCTTCGCAGACCGAAAGAGAAACTTTAAATAATGCCAAGTAGGAGATCATGTGTATGTGAGAATTCGAGCTAAAAGGAGTACTTTACAATGGAGTGGGTGTGCCAATCTGGCACCCCGATTTTGTGGACCATTCCAAATCTTAGCGAGAGTTGGGACAGTAGCATACCAGCTCACCTTGCCAAGTCATATCGGGTCCACAATGTTTTACATGTGTCTGTATTAAAAAAATATGTTTATGATCCTAAGAACATAGTTAGTTGGCATGACATACATGTAAGAAAGTATCTTAGGTAGGCCAATCAAATTATTTCTAAAAGGGAAAACTGACTTAAGTAATTGTGTGTTTTAGGTCAAGCCACAAGGAGAATTCTTGGTCGAGCTATTGAATATACTCGATTGAAGAGAATTAATGCTGTGGAAACGACCCATCAACCAGGTTAAAGTGAAATGGCAGCACTTTGGGCCGGATAAAGCCACCCAGGAGGATGAACAACTCATGAGAGAAGCTTACCCAGGGTTTTTGTTGGCTAGAAAACATCGGGACGATGTTTGATTTCAGGAGTGGGAGATGTAATGCCCTTAGAAAAGCTGTAAATATTTTATTTTACCACAGAAAGAACAAATCGAATAATTATAGTTATACTGGTTGAATTGAATAATATTTTTATTGTTGAAAATGAGAAATGATATGAGGATGAGCAGATCTGGTAACTCCTCATTGAAGGAAGTTAGGAAAAGGCAATTGCCGGAAGAACCCTAACTAGCTCCCCTAACTGTGTAATGCTTCCTAGAAAAGGAAGTGGGGAGGAGGAAAAATCGTGCTGTAAGGACAAACGGTAAGAAACCACTGCTAAGTCTGGTGATGACCAGATAGAATAGGCACTGTGTACTAGCAACTTTCAAAATACTGAGGTCTTGCAAGTGCGCTTGGGGGGCGATTTGGTCCCAGAGGACAAATCTCATGGATGGGTGGTTGACAAGCGGCAGTAAATAGAGGTGATCTTTTCTTTTAGAGTACTTCCTTGAAAATCCAAATTCAGGTATGGAATTTAAACTGTTATCCATAAGAAAAGTATGTGTTGCTTACTGAAATTAAAAAAAAAATAGTTATAGCCTCTATGCTGAAAAGATTCGTGAAATAAAGACAATATATTAATTAAATATAATTATACCCACAGCGAAATGAGAAAGTAGATACGGGAACAAAGAATCACCATTAGCACTGGAAAACAGTTACAATACTCATTATCTGTATTGAAACCGTAGGGTTTCTAAATCCCGGGCCATGCAAGCCTTGGTATTAAGAACTGTGCAAACCTCTTATAGTTTGGTAAAATATTACTGTAGTAGAGTCGGAGCAAAATGAAAGACATTTCATTAACTAAACATGAGAACCATAGTTCTGCAATATAGAATTATGCCAAGAATCAATACTCCGAGTAAGGAAATATAATGATAGAAATGAAATTACAGGTAACGTTGTAATTATAGCATGAGGTGGAAGTTGCTTCCATGGCTAGATAACCAAGGGAAGACTCGAGAGTGTTGAAAAGACAGAGCAAAGGAGGGCCGTTGTAGTGAGGTGTTATAGGGTTACTTATCCTAAGTCGTGCTGGTTAGCACATTTTAAAGACACATTGTTTCATAATTTTCAGAACCTTGTAAGAGTCCGAAAACCCTACACAGGAAGGGAACCCTACCATGCTAAATACAAAATAGTATTCGACCGAGTTAAAAACTATTCCAAACATTAAAGTAAAGGTAGCAAGAAATTATGGACAGCCTATTAACACAGAGGGCTAATGCCGAAAAAGATTGACAATACATAGCCACTTAAACTTCCGGTAGACAATAAAAATGAGTGGAAAATTGTGTCAGTGGCTACACACCAAATATTACCCACGTCTACTAAATAGAAATAAGAGCAGGAATACCTTGTCTATTTAACAGAAAACAAGCTTAAAGATCTATAATCCAGTAGTGATTCATAAAGTCATTTCATGAGGAATAGAACATATTAATTAGCAAACTGGAAGAATAATAACCTTAAACTTTGATATATCGAACAATAACTCTTTATCCCATTTCAGGAGGAACTCTCAAAAACTGATTTCAAATTACAGGAATAACCAAAATAGACTACACAGGTCATAGCAATGGAAAATCTCACCAACAGATTAACAATACAATGGAGCGACCTTAGTTTAGGTGTTGTAGCCAGAAAACAAAACCGTCGTAGCAACCAAAGGGTAGTATGCAGTACCTAAATTACTATGGCACTTGGCCTTCAAATTTATACAACAATACAACCCAGACTAACTTCAAACATCCAAAAAATAGAGTAGCAATCTAATGCTTGAGATCCGAAACCTTAGCTCCAGATAACTAGTGGACCCCAAACTCTGTTGTAAAAACATTATTCAAAGGGGATTTCTTACCCGGAAACCCTCGGGCGATAAAGCCTTTTAAGGTGACCACCATACAACAGTAGGGGAAGGATCCTAGAATCTCAGAGTTAAATCTTACAGACAGGGAGCACCACAACGAGTTTAGTGACAGAGCTTGTGTAACGGAAGAACCATAAACTTTATGATGAGAATTTATGATAAAAATTCATATGAAGAACACTTACCCGGGTACTACCTAACGAAAATGAAGCCATAACCCTACTCTTGTAGGTCTCCCAACCTGGTCGAGGCACCAAACTGGCAAATAGAGTAATGTTACGAGCAGCAAGGAGGAGTAGGCGCCAAAGCAAATGAAAGTGCAAAATGCGGCATAGCACCCAGGAGCGGGATTGAACAAACCATGGAAGGATCTCAACCGTAGATTCTTGACCCCAGCTCTCTTATGTTGATGTGAAAATAAGCCCAAGTGGAATAGCTGCTGAGGACATGACTGCTCGTGCCACGTACCAGGGCACAGTAGTGATTTTGTACAAAAAAAAAAAATCATCAATACAGATAAGCATAGCGAGTTGTACGTTGTAGAGAAGTTTGGCAGATATAAACACTTAACCGATGAGATTGAAAACAAATAGGGAGGTGGGAGTTCCCAATGCGCTGTGCAATTAATGAGGCCAATAATTATGGTACTTAAGTTGTGAACTAATAACTCAGAAATTAATCGGGGTTCTTACCATATGCTCGATTGTAATTTCATAAGTATGACTTTGTCGTTATAATGCTAAGTTATTTGCAAGCCTGATATTTATATTTCATGTACAAATGTTGTGTCATATGCAAGCCTAATATTTATGTTTCATGTACAATAAAAAAAAAAAAATCAATGTATTTACCTCTCTGTGTGTAAGTTATGGAGGTATGACAAGTGGTATCAAAGCCCAGGTTACAAAACTGTGGCCTCTATCAAATACATTTACTTAGAATACATTATTGTTGTGTCAATATTTTGTTTCTATTTGTGTTAAGAACAAGAAAAAACAAAGAAAAAAGTATCGACAACAGAATGAGGAGAACTAGCAGAGTTCCGCTCAAGATGGTGACTGGTCTAGAACCTACAACAGGCCCTAAGACTAATCCTTAGATATGGGTGCAATGAGGAGAGGAGGCCTGCAACACTAATCTCATGATATTAGAGACAATAGAGGAATTAAAGAATGAGATGGCCTTCTTGCGAGAAGACAATGCGAGATTAACTATGGAATAGGAAAAGATCATGAAAATATTGTGTGACAAGTAGAATCAGTGTCCGTTGAACCCCAACCCTGAGTAGCCACGCATGTCAGAACAACAAGACTACAACAGAGATCAGGAAGGGTCAGAAGTAAGGGAAGAGAATCAAGAGGAAAAGTTGGATAATGCCTCTAAGCACCCGACATCAAAGAAACGACAGATAGAATTACAAGGGGAGTTCTGAAAAATAAAACCGCCACATCGATGGAGAGCTGGAGGAGGCAGCCGAAGCTTGCTTGATTAATGTGAACAAATATTTTCAATTATACGAATATGATCACAATCTCAAGGTGTGGCTGGCCATTTTCCAATTGCAAGGGAAGGCCACCCTGTGGTGGGAAGAGGTCAAGATTGTACGGGGGGTAAGTGAACAAATATAACTTGGGAAAATTTTCAAAAATACTTGAAGGAAAGATACTTGATTGAGCGGTTTTACAACGAGAAAGAAAGGGAATTCCATGACCTGCGACTTGGACAACAAACAATGGATGACTTTATCACCCGATTTACCTCGTTACTCCATTATGTACCCTACATATGAGAGGAGAAGGCTAAGGTACATTAGTTCGTCAGTAGTTTACCCTTCGCGATGAGGGAAAGAATTGAGTTTGATAAACCAAAAACGATGGATGAGGTGATACGAAAGGACAAGATTTGTTATCAGCAAAATAAGAAGAAGGGCAAGATTCCAGGAAAGAGGTGGGTTGACAAGAGAGGTAATAAAATGACTTTTAACACTAAAGGAAATCGTGGCAGTGTTAACAAAGGATTTTCCAAAGGTCAGAATAACAGAAATCTACAAAATAACCTGCTCAGATTAAAACCACCCATTGAATCTAGAATCAGCAAACAATCTGGAAAAATTGATAATGAAGGGACAACAAGGCCTCTAGTATAATGTTGGGCTTGTGGAGGGCCTCATTACATTAAAAATTGTCTGCATCGAAATGGGACTGAATAGGTTTTGTAGATCCACGAAGCATCTACAGTTGGCGACGTGGGCCAGAGTTTATCGAGAATGAATGCTGCACTCGAAGATCGTCAGGCAGACTACCAGCCAACTATAGTGGAGTTTGAAGTTAAGATCTTTGAACATGTTCTAACTGTATTAATTGATCCTGGAGCTACATTAAGCTATATTAGTCCTAAGATTGTGGAACTATGTCAGTTAAAAACTGTTAAGTTTAAAAACCCTTGGCTAATATAGCTGGCAACAGGGGGAAAGAGACGTGTGCTAACTAAGGTCAATAATTGCCCCTTGAAGATAGCAGGATAGCCGGTGATGGCAGATTTAAATGTACTTCCCCTTGGATCTTATGACATATCGATAGGCATGGACTGGTTGGAAAAACGTTGGTCCATTATAAACTATAAAACAAAAACTATATGTTACAAAGATGAACATGGGGAAAAGAAGGAGATACAAGGTGTTATGAGGCTAGTGCAGATTCGGCCAATAACCGTCTCTTGGTTAGAAAAATGTATTAGAAAAAGATGTTAGATTTATACCATTCAAGTGGGTTACGCCAACTCAAAAGACAAGACTGCCACATTAGAAAGTATTCCAGTAGTACAAGAATTTGCAGATGTATTCCCAAAAGAGATACCAAGACTGCCACCCAAGAGAGACATTGACTTCACTATTAAATTTGTGCCAGGGGCAGCCCCGATATCCCAAGCTCCATATCAAATGAGCACACCAGAATTAACATAATTGAAAGTGCAGTTGTAGGATCTGTTGGACAAAAATTACATCCGCCCAAGCATGTCACCCTGAGGGGCCCTTGTGCTGTTCATTAAAAAGAAGGAAGGGACCCTTCGCATGTGCATGGACTATCGTCAGTTGAATAAATTCACAATTAAGAATAAGTACCATTTACCCCATATTGATGAACTTTTTGATCAGGTGAAAGGGGCAACCATATTCTCGAAAATCTATTTACGATCAGGTTACCACCAAATCAGAATTAAAGAGGAAGACATAGCCAAAACTGCTTCTAGAACTTGATATCGACACTGTGAGTTTTTAGCATTACCCTTTGGGTTAACCAATGCCCCCGCGACCTTTATGTGCTTAATGAACAACATATTTCACCAGTATTTAGATAAGTTTGTTTTAATAGTTATTGATGGTATACTAATATATTCCTGCAATATGGAGGAGCACAAGGAGCACCTCATGTTGGTACTGCAAACTCTCCGAGAACAAAAATTATACACCAAATAAAACAAATGTGACTTCTTTAAGGAACAAATTCAATACTTGGGACATATAATCTCAAAAGCTGGAATCACTGTGGATCTTGAAAATATAAGGACCATAATGGAATGGTTAGTGCCAAAGGATGTGGTAGACATAAGATCCTTCATGGGATTAGAAATTTATTATAGGTGGTTTGTGGAAGGCTTTTCGAGAGTGGCTTACCCCATCACTTCCTTGCAGATAAAGGGGAAAACTTTTAAATGGACCGCAGAATGCCAAAACAATTTGGACAACTCAAACGCCTATTCACCATAGCACCTATATTAAGCACGACAGATCCATGTAAGGACTATGTGGTGTTCATAAACGCGAGTAAGGAAGGGGTAAGAGGAGTATTGATGCAAGAAGGTAAAGTAATCACCTATAAGTCTAGAAAACTAAAAGAGAATGAATATAAATATTCTGCTTATGATTTGGTGCTAGCTGCTATCATTCACGCTCTAAAAATGTGGTGTCACTATCTGATGGGAAAGAAATTTCTATTGATGACGGACTATCATACCTTGACTAATTATTTCAATCAGCCTACCTTAAATGTCAGGCAAGCACAGTGGGTGGATTTCCTAAGCGGATTTGACTTTGAAATTAAACATCTCAAGGGGAAAGAAAAGTGGGTAGCTGACGCGTTAAGTCGGAAGGTACATTGCCTCTATGAAATTTCTTGCACTGAAGGGAGGACTACTCTTAATGAGCCGATTAAAAAGGTAGCAGAGCAAGATCAGATATATCAGCAAATAGAACAACAAGCTCAAAACGTATCCAGTCGTGAATATCAGCAAGGATATGCGATGGATGCTACCGGCATGCTGAGTTACAAAAAGAGACTATATGTACCCAACCAAGGTAACATTAAAAGTGTGATTTTGGATGAATTTCATAACAGTCCTTATTCAGGACACCCAAGATACCAGAAGCTGATCACAACACTCCGGAAGGAGCACTACTAGTCGAGCATGAACAAGGAAGTAGCAAAATATTTGGCACGCTGCTTGGAGTGCCAACAAGTCAAAACAGAGCATCAACACCCTTCTAGATTGTTGCAACCGCTACCAATTCCGGAGTGGAAGTTGGAGACCATCTCCATGGATTTGATAATGGGATTACCCAAATCCAAAAGAAACAATGACTCCATCATGGTGGTGGTGGACAAATTAAGCAAATCAGCCCATTTTATACTAGTACAATCCAATTTCCGGGTAGCACAGATTGCCAATATTTTTATTCAAAACATTTTCAGACTGCATGGGTTACCAAAAACTATAATTTTTTATTGTGATGTAAAATTTACATCAGCCTTTTGGAGGACTTTGTTTGAGGGATTGGGAACCCAATTAAATTTCAGTACTGCTTATCATCCTCAGACTGAAGGACACACGGAATAACCAAATCAAGAGGTAGAAGATATGTTAAGATCATACGTGATGCAACAACCATCCAAGTGGGAAGACTATTTGCACATGGTTGAATTTGCATACAACAATGGATATCATACATCCCTACAGATGAGTCCATTTGAAGTACTGTACGGATAGAAATGCGTACACCCTCCAGTTGGGGGGGACCAAAGAATAGACTTATGCTGGGCCCTGAAATGCTAAAGGAAATGGAAGAAATGGTCAAGAGGGTACGATCCACTTTGAAGGCAGACCAAGATAGGCAAAAGAGTTTCACAGACCAAAAGATAAACTTTCAATAATGCCAAGTAGGAGATCATGTGTATGTGAGAATTCGAGCTAAAAGGAGTACTTTACAATGCAATGGGTGCACCAAGTTGGCACTCTGATTTTGTGGACCATTCCAAATCTTAGCGAGAGCTGGGCTGCTGGCATACCAGCTCGCCCTCCCAAGTCATATCTGGGTCCACAATGTTTTCCATGTGCTCGTATTAAAAAAATATGTTTATGATCCTAAGCATGTAGTCAATTGGCATGACATATAAGTAAGAAAGTATCTTAGGTAGGCCAATCAAATTGTTGCTAAAAGGGAAAACTAAATTAAGTAATTGTGTGTTTTAGGTCGAGCTGGAAGGAGAACGATTGGTTGAGCCGTTGAATATACCCGATCAGAGAGAAGTAATGCTGTGAAAACGAGCCATCACCCAGGTTAAAGTGCAATGCCAACACTTTGGGCTAGATGAAACCACCTGGGAGGATGAACAGCTCATGAGAGAAGCTTACCCAGGGTTTTTCTTGGTTTGAAAACATCGAGACGATGTTTGATTTCAGGAGGGGGAGATGTATTGCCCCTAGTAAAGCTGTAAATATTTTACTTTACCACAGAAAGAGCAAATTGAACAATTATTGTAATATTGGTTGAATTGAATAATATTGTTTATTGTTGAAAATGGGAAATGAATTGAGGGTGAGAAAATCTCGTAACTCCTCATTGAAGGAAGTTAGGACAAGGCAGTTGCCAGAAAAACCCTAACTAGCTCCCCTAACTATGTAATGCTTCCTAGAAAAGGAAGTGGGGAGGAGGAAAAACCGTGCTGTAAGGATAGATGGTAAGAAACGACTGCTAAGTCTGGTGATGACCAAATAGAATAGGCGCTGTGTGCCAACAACTTGCAAAAGACAGAGGTCTTGTAAGTGCGCTTAGGGGGCGATTCGGTCCCAGAGGACAAATATCATGGACGGGTGGTTGACAAGTGGCAGCAAATAGAGGTGATCTTTTCTACTGGAGTACTTCCTTGAAAATCCAAATTCAGGTATGGAATTTAAACTATTAGGCATAACAAAAGTATGTGTTGCCAACTGAAATTAAAAAAAAAAAGCAGTTATAGCCTCTATGATGAAACGATTCGTGAAATAAAAACAGTAGGTTAATTAAATATAGTTATACCCACAATGAAATGAGAAAGTAGATATGGGACCAAAGAATCACCATCAGCACTGGAAAACAGTTATAGTAGTCATTATCTGTATTGAAACCGTAGGGTTTGTAAATCCCGGGCCATGCAAGACCTATTATTAAGAACTGTGCAAACATCTTATAGTTTGGTAAAATATTACTGTAGCAGAGTCGGAGCAAACTCGAAGACATTTCATTAACTGAACATGAGAACTATAGTTCTACAATCTAGAATTATGCTAAGAATCAATACTCTGAGAAGGGAAATGTAATGATAGAAATGAAATTACAGGTAACGCTGTAATTATGTTACGAGGTGGAAGTTGCTTCCATGGCTAGATAACCAAGGGAAGACTCCAGAGTGTCAAAAAGACACAACAAAGGAGGGTCGTTGTAGTGAGGTGTTATAGGGTTACTTACCCTAAGTCGTGCTAGTTAGCACATTTTAAAGACACATTGTTTCATAATTTCTAGAACCTGGTAAGAGTCCCAAAACCCTACATAGGAAGGGAACCCTACTATGCTAAATACAAAATAGTATTCGATCAAGTTAAAAATTATTCCAGACATTAAAGTAAAGGTAGCAAGAAAATGTAGACAACCTATTAAGATAGAGGGCTAATGCCGAAAAAGATTGACAATACAAAGCCACTTAAACTTCCGGTAGACAATAAAAATGAGTGGAAAATTCTGTCAGTCGGTACACACCGAATATTACCCACGTCCACTGAACAGAAATAAGAGCAGGAATACCTTGTTTATTTAATAGAAAACAAGCTTAAACATCTATAATCTAGCATAACATAACATATTAACTAGCAAACTGGAAGAATAATAACCTTAAACTTTGATATATCGAATAGTAGCTCTTTAGTCCATTTCAGGAGGAACTCTCAAAACAGATTTCAAATTACAGGAATAATCAAAATAGACTACGCAGTTCATAGCAATGGAAAATCTCACCAACAGATTAACAATACAATGGAGCGACCTTAGTTTAGGTGTTGTAGCCAAAAAACAAAACCCTCGTAGTAACCAGAGGGTAGTATGCAATACCTAAATTACTATGGCACTCGGCCTTCAAATTTATACAACAATACAACCCCAACTAACTTCAAACATCCAAAAAATAGAGTAGTTGTCTAATGCATGAGATCCGAAACCTCACCTCCAAATAACCAGTGGACCCCAAACTCTATCGTAAAAACATTATTCGAAGGGGATTTCTTACTGAGAAACCCTCGAGTGATGAAGCCTTGTAAGGTGATCACCATACAGTAGCAGCGGAAGGATCCCGCAACCTCAGAGTTAAATCCTACAGACAAGGAGCACCACAACGAGTTTAGTGACAGAGCTTGTGTAAAGGAAGAACCATAAACTTTGTAATGACAATTTACGATAAAAATTCATATGCAGAACACTTACCCGGGTACCACCTAATGAAAATGAAGCCATAACCCTACTCTTGTAGGTCTCCCAACCTAGTCGAGGCACCGAACCGGCAAATAGAGCAACACCGCGAGCAGCAAGGAGGAGCAAGTGCCAAAGCAAATGAAAGTGAAAAATGCGGCATAGCACTTGAGAGCGGGATTGAACAAACCATGGAAGGACCTCAACCGTATATTATTGACCCCAACTCTCCTCCGTTGATGTGATTATAAGCCCAAGGGGAGTAGCTGCTAAGGACATGACTTCTCGTGCCACATACCAGGGTAGAGTAGTGATTTTGTACAAAAACAAAATCATCAATACAGATAAGCATAGCCAGTTGTACGCCGTAGAGAAGTTTGATAGATATAAACACTTAACTGATGAGATTGAAAACAAATAGGGAGGTGGGAGTTCCCAATGCGTTGTGCAATTAATGAGGCCAATAATTATGGTACTTAAGTTGCAAATTAATAACTCCAAAATTAATTAGGGTTCTTACCATATGCTCGATTGTAATTTCATAAGTATGACTTTGTCATTATAATGCTAAGTTATTTGCAAGCTTGATATTTATATTTCATGTACAAATGTTGTGTCACATGCAAGCCTGATATTTATGTTTCGTGTACATTGTAAAAAAAATAATGAATGTATTTACCTATGTGTGTGTAAGTTATGGAAGTATGACAAGTGGTATCAAAGCCCAGGTTACAAAACTGTGGCCTGTGGAAAATACATTTACTAAGAATACATTTTTATTGTGTTAATGTTTTGTTTCTATCTGTGTTAAGAACAGGAAAAAACGAAGAAAAAATATTGACAACAGAATGAGGAGAACGAACAGAGTTCCACACAAGATGGTGACTTGTCCAGAACTTGCAATAGGTCCTGAGACTAATCTTGAGATATGGGTGCAATTAGGAGAGGAGGCCTGCAAAACTAATCTCATGATGTTAGAGGTAGTACAGGAATTAAAGAATGAGATGGCCCGCCTGTGGGAAGACAATGTGGGATTAACTATGGAACATGAAAAGATTATGAAAAGACTGTATGACAAGCAAAATCAGTGTCTACTGAACCCCAGCCCTGAGCATCCACACGTGTTAGAAGAACAAGACTATGACACAGATCAAGAACGGTTAGAAGGAAGGGAAGAGAATCAAGAGGAAAAGTCGGATAATGCCTCCGAGCACCCGACATCGAAGAGAGAGTGGATAGAATTACAAGGGGAGTTCCGAAAAATAAAACCACCACACTTCGATGGAGAGATAGAGGAGGAAGCCGAGGCTTGGTTGATGAACATGAACAAATATTTTCAATTATACGAATATGATCACAATCTCAAGGCATGGCTGGCCATTTTCGAGTTGCAAGGGAAGGCCACCCTGTGGTGGGAAGAGGTCAAGATTGTACGGGGGGGTAAGTGAACAAAATATAACTTGGGAAAATTTTCAAAAATACATCAAGGAAAGATACTTGATTGAGCGGTTTTACGACGAGAAAACAAGGGAATTCCATGACCTAGAAAAAGGACAGTAAATAATGGATGACTTTATCACTCGATTTACCTCGTTACTTTGTTATGTGCCCTGTTATCACTCAAGTTGTCCCTAGGCTCCTATTAGGGATACGGCCAAGGTAACCACAAACCAATCTTCTGATTGCAGGTTCTAGCCCACCTGCAATCGGAGAGGGCTCTCTCCTTTAGATTCAACTTCAGTTGATCTGGATTCAACCTTAGTTGATGATTTTAGGCTAGCTTTCTGACTTCAAGGGAATGTTGACTGTGATTGGGAGGAAGGTAGGATTCTCGAGTAAAAAGGCACAGTAAGGTGTTATAAGTTTTGAACCATTGGGCATGGAGTCACAAATTGAGGCATGCGAGCGTTTTCTTGGTCACAAGGGGATACGGAGCGGGACAGCCACGCAGGATACAACATTCAAGCTACTGAAAGTACGGAATGAACATCAGGGATGAAAGGCAAAAGAGAATCATTTCATCATGCTGACAGAGGGGAGAAATGGATGAGTGGGATCCCGGAGCAGTTAAGAATTCCTAAGACATGCACTCATATGTGAAAGAAACAGGGTAAACCAGATCATTTAAGAATACAAGCTCATAACTGTTTCTGAAGAAAACATTGAAAAATGCAGAAAATGAACTTAAGGTGTAATGAAACAAATCTTAAGCTATTCTTTTTTCCTGCAATTTAGAAAGGCGGAAAGGTGATAAAAACATAAAATAAACAGGGAAGAATAACACTTATTGGATCATGTAGAGACACAGGAATTCCGTGATCATTCCTTGGCCAAGAGAAAACATCAAGTTGTTTCGCAATCCATGCTTTCAGCAATCTTTGATTATGGAAAAATATGACAGTTACAATGCGAGTCTTTGCTCAGAGAAAATGCTGGAAAAAGACTGTCCAACAACTACTACCAACCAACCAACCCTTCATAATATCGCTTAGGGTGGTATTTATAACAAAATATCGGAAAGACATCATTACAAGTGACCTTGATAGGTCTGCTAAGAACTCTTCAAGAATCTAAATGCTGCTGGAATTAAATGCAAGTAAATCTTTTTTGGCTGCGCTGGGGGTAGCTGGATCGGAACAGGTGACGAGGTGGCCCTTGGGGACCAGATGCGGTGCTGCTGGAGTGAATGTGCTTCGGGGCTGCAGTTCGGCTTTGGTGCGAATTGAATGTGCAATAATTATGATTTGAGCGTTTCAAGTAGTTTCTCTCTCCTTCTGTGAATCTGCTGGAAGATATTCAATTTTCTCTTGCTTTGGGCCGCTGCTCAAGATATTCTCTGATACATTTTGCTGCTACATTGATGGTTTCTGCCATCGACTAATACTCTTTGACACGCTTGATGCCTGCTGATGTGATCTGATACACTTTAAACTCTGTGACTGATCTGCTGCTATCTTCCAACCGGATCCTTTGGCATGATTGGGCGATTTTCAGGCTCTTTCGGTGCGCAGTGGGCTTGGCAATCAGAAGATTCCCTGAAGATTCCTCGAAATGGCCTATTTCCCATAGTGATGCTCGAATCGGAATCTGCCTCCGTTTCTTGATCTGGAGCTCCGAAATGTGACTTTTCTTCCTGCGCGAAGCTTTTTCGGCTTTTCTGGCTACTGACGTAAGCATTGCGTCGGCTGTACGGCAGATGACGTCAGCTATGGGTCCCTGGTACAGCGCGACATGGTGAGGTACTGGATGGACTGTGGTGAAGAGACTCTGATGCAATATCGTGATATCGCGTCGGCGGGGAGAGAGGGGGATCATTGGGTTGGACATTTGGCGCTTGCGACTGCCGATATGCGATATCGCGATATCGCATCAGTCGAGACGGAGAGGTGAATGGATTGGACACTCAGCGTTTGTGATCGCCGATCAACGATTTCGCGATATCGCATCGGCGGGGGATGGATGGGCAATGTTTTGCATGAATGTGAGAGTGTGAGGTTGCGACGCGAAAACGGTTTTGAGGAGAAAATGTCAGTAAGTGGGTGTGAAGGGATTTTGAGGTTTCGGAAGGGGTCCGATTACCTCGGGGAAACTTTATACTTTGGAAGGAGTCCATAGTATCTGGGAGGTGGTTTTGGAGGTCGGGGTTCTTGCTTAGTTTCTGATAAACTGAACAATTCCCTGGAGATGTTATGGTTATTTTTCAACCAGGGGGAGGGATATTACATAGGGGGGATTTTACTTAATATTAATAAGGGAATGGGAAGAATAGGGAGCTAAATAATAATGTTAGTGGTTAATATGGAGGTGGTAAGAAAGCACTAAGTTCGGGTGAACTTAGGCTGTCACAAGGGTAGGACCATACTTCGGGAGAAGATATGGAACAACTTTGAGTAAAGCAGATCTTTACTCAAACCAGAGTTATGAAGATGAGGAATTGATGATGAAGATGACGAATTATGGCCTAGGTCCTAGAGTCAAATATAGCTGTTATGTAGCCGTTGGAGTCTCTGCTCAGTCTATTTAACTTGCTAGGCCAGATCTGTTTCTTCAACTTGTCCTGACGATGAACCACACTGGTTGGTTCGAAACGCGTCGACAATGATCTTTTTATGTGATTTACGCAGAAGCTCTTTTTACAAATATAATGGATCACAGAAGCCTCAATTCTACAA
>APFE031405039.1:0-114799 GCA_000404065.3 Pinus taeda | reverse complement strand
TGCAAGGACCCTCTGGGCAGTGACCTAGGATCTGGGCCTAAAAAGTGGCTTAAATCTCGGGGTCACTAGCATAGCACTGGAAAATTGGGTCTCTCAATGCTGACAGGCTAGCCTGTGAGAGTGACTTTAGGTTTCTAGATGTTGTCATGCCTATAGCATGAGAGCGACTGAGGCTTAAGATGTCTAGAACATTAGTGGGACCCACAGACAAGATGTTTGAGGTTTTTGCTGGTGATGTGAATAGCTTGGATGATGTGTTCTATCGATTCCACTTCCTTAAGGTCACATAGGAGGTCAAATCTAATCATGCTAGCCTCTCATCGCATGTTTAGCTCAGTTGGTTGGTTACTTGGGTAGATGTGTGATGAGGTGTTACATGCTGCTCAACCTTAAGCACAACCTGAACAAGTATTTTCTATCCTCTGCCTAACTAACTTCCTTTGGCCAATACTTAGCCAAATTTACATGCCTCTAAGCTCCTAATTCCTTGCGTTTTTCCTCAAGGAATTGACCCTTATTTAATGGGGAAGTTCCTCAATTATGAAATACTCAATCCTCATAGGCCTTCCTCTGACTACATGCACCATTGGTTTAATTTAGATGATTTTACAACTAAAGTACACTATCCCTGAACTCCAATATCAACTAGGTCTCTCTTTGATCTGACATGCATGAGTTGATTATGATTGAATCGTCATTTTAATGATCAATGTTGGTTATACCCCACTACCGCATGTTATACCCCACTACTACAGGTTACACCCCACTATAATAAGTTACACCTCACTATAATAAGTCACACCCCACTAAAGTAAGTTACACCCCACTACAATAAGTTACACCCCACTGATGTTTGTTACACCCCACTATTGTTGGTTACACCCCACTGCTTTTAATCTCCCACTGATTCCTCCATCATTTGGAACTAGTTTAACTCAATTTAACTCAGTTAGACTGAATTAAATAATTACAACTCAAAATAAACTCAACTAGTGCTCCTAATTGTAGTAGACACTCTACATGACTCTAGCTAGACCCCCAACTTGAATTTAACTAATCTAAATAAGTCAAATTAACTTAGTTAACTATTACAAGTTGTCATGAGAATTGGATTTACAATTTAATTCCCAATTTAATTCAAGGACAAAATTAAATTAAAATTTTTCTTGATGCTATTTTTAAAACTTCTTGTTTCTATTTTCAACAAGATGCAACATAATATTTCATATACACCACAAAAAATGGTGTTACTAAGAGAAAGAATTTCACATTAAAGGAAATGTAAAATTATGATCCAATCTAAGAGATTAAGTCGTCATTTATGGGTTGAAACCATTAGTTGTGCCAATCACATAATAATTTGCACTCCCACAAAGAATTTTTAAATATAACATTAGAAGAAGCATCAAGTTAAATTAAAATAGATGTAAGCCACCTCATTATGTTGGGTAGTGAAGTATGGGATCTCATTTGCAATGACAAAATGAAAGCATCTAGCCCAAAAGTGAGAAGCATGTTTTCATTGGATATTCTAAATATGTAAAAGCTTATGACTTCTTCAACCCAATTCCAAGGAAATTATTTTTAGGAGATATGTTAGCTTTGATCAAAGTCTCTAAACTTACAAGGCTAATTCAAATATGCATCATCTTTGAACTATGAGTTGTCTTAAACATATATTCCATCTTATCTTCCTAATTTTTCCATTAATGAGCCTAATGGGGTTTCTCATTTAGAGATGGTAATCAATATGAAAATACACCTCTTGCCACTCACCTTCCTTTGGTTGGGTCCATTGAACATGAACTTGCACCAACACCACAGCTTCCCAAATGGATCCATGAAACATTAGAAGCAACTAGTGATCTTAGAAATCAACATCATATATGTTCACAATTCTAGTGAGAATCTTCTCTTTTGGTTCAAGTTTCAAAGACTCGTGATCCAGAAGCATTTAAGAAGTTTATGGATATCTATATTGGGAAATGGCAATGAATAAATAATAGTAGTCCTTAATGATCAACAATACTTGGGATCTTGTAACTCTTTCAAAAGGAAGAAAACTTGTCAAATGCAGATGGGTGTATCAAACTAAGTATGTATCAAGGGAAAGTGTTGAAAGACATAAGGTCTCTTTAGTTGCAAAATGATTTTTTCTAATTGAAGGAATTGATTATAAAAAAGCATTTTCCCCTATAGCCAAAATGAGTTCCATCCACCATGTTCTATCCCTTGCTGCCTCACATAAATGGTAGGTCAATTAGATGGATGTTAAATATTTGTTCTTATATGAGAATCTGTAAGGAGAAATTTTATATGAAACAACCTCCTAGCTATGTTAAATAAGACCCATATTTGTTTATCACCTTAAGAAATATCTCTATGGCCATAAGTAATCTCCTTGAGCTTGGTATGCTAAATTGGATATCTTTCTTCTTGACATATGTTTTTCTTGATGTCATTCTAACTCGAATGTCTATATCGAGAAAGTAAGTAACCATTGTAAATTACTTTTTCTTTATGTTGATGCCCTTATGCTCACTAGTAGTGACCCCAAAATTTTAAACCATGTGAAATGTATCCTTAAGAAGAAATTTGAAATGATGAACTTTGATTATTTTCATGATTTCCTTTCCCTTCAAGTATTGCAAACAAAGGAAGGAATTTCCTTTCCCAGTCTAGGCATGCATGTGTTCACCACTTTCACGTTGAAGATTGTAAACTAATTCCTTGTCCCTTAATGTTTGGAGTCAAACTTGTTGCCACATGTACTGCACCCAAAGTAGATGCTACTTTGTAATGTTAGTTGGTTTCCTATTGCATTTGACTCAAATTCATTTGGATACTTCCTTTGTTGTTCGTCTTGTTGTTTGGTATGTCCAAACATCCCACGATAGCCATTGGAAAGAAGAAAAAAGGAGACTTTGGTATATTTGATATACAATTCAATTTGGGGTACATTATAGTTCACAAGGTACTCTATTGTTGGTTTATTGTTGGTTGGTTTCAGTAATCCTTAGTGGGGAAATAACTTTGTATTGATCAAAAGGTTACTACAGGTTTTTCTTTCTAGTCTTGGTTTCAATCTTATCACTTGGGCTTCCATGAAACAATAAGCTCTTGCTCTTTCTTCATTGGAAGTACATTTTTAAGCAATAGTTAATGTGAGTCAAGAGGCCTTGTGGCTTGAACAAATATTTTTGGTGTTTATATCTTAGCCACAACATCTAACCACCCTCTAGTCTGACAAACTAAGTGCCATAAAGATTGTAATATATCTACCTCTATATCAAAATAATAAACAAATTAAGGTAGACATACAGTTCGTTAAAAATCTCATTCAAGATCATGTTCTAGAAGTGTTTCTTTCCTTAGAGATGATCAAGTTGTAAGCATTTTCGTAGAGTCCTTTAGAAAAGTGAAGTTTTCCAAACTTTGATATTTGTTAGGAGTTGAAGAAGTTTTCATTGAGGGAGGATAAGATCTAATGCCTCATTCTTTCATGTATTGTGTCACCTTTGTAAATAATTCAATCTTATCCCAAGTTGTTGTTAAGAGAGGATGTTGGAATATCTTGGCATTTAAGAGTTAGTTATGATCAAATTGGTTTTATATGTCTTTAGGTAAAGTGTGCTTCTTTAGTATGCATTAGCAGTTATATAGTGTAAAAGTCATGATATGTTGTAGACACAAGTTAATGCTAAGCTTCATATCTCCTTGATGCTAATGACTATATTGATTTATGACTTAACACTCAATTGGTCTATGATCTCTATTTAAAGCACATAGGATCATTTTTTGAAGACTAATACGAGAAACTCTTATGTACTATTTTTCTATTACATTACTATATTACCTTAAGTAGCTATATTGGCTAGGGCCATAGAGTGTTTCCCTATTTAAAGTTTTAGCTACATAAAACACTAGAGTACTAATCCATGACCTATTGGTGTGAGTGTTTGATTAATGTGTTCAATCTATGTGGAAATAGTTGCTTTGTTAAACAATTCACCCCTATACCATGATCATAAAACCTAAACAATTTAAGGTGGGGAGCTTGGTGTCACCCTCCTTATTCATTAAAATGATGTTTAAGTCCCTCAATCCTCTAAATCTCCTTATCACACACATACACACACACACACACACACACACATACATATAACTAATTCATAGTTTTGATATGAGAAGATAGCATTGTCTTGAACTCTCCTCACTCACCTTCAATGCAAGCTTGTGTGGAGGTATATTCTATCATTTTGAGGTGGGAAACTCTAAATTTGCATGTGTTTTG
The DNA here is from genome assembly GCA_000404065.3 of Pinus taeda. NCBI lineage: Eukaryota > Viridiplantae > Streptophyta > Pinopsida > Pinales > Pinaceae > Pinus > Pinus taeda. The sequence goes on along the minus strand of APFE031405039.1, from coordinate 110,505 downwards.
TCCTAATTAAACAATTATTTTAGGTAATATTCCTTTGTTATTCCCCATTAAATGAGATCCTCTTGACTATCACCTCATTTTCTCCATTTTGTATTTCTTCTAGAGTCATTCTTGCCTAAGAGTCGAGCCTATCCTCTAAGTTTTAGGGAGGTCTGGTTAGAGCTAGCACTAGTATTTCATGGTGAATTAATTATCCTTAAAATAGAACAATGCTTGTGTTACTTCACAATGATTGGAAATATTGATGAAGTTACATGAGAAGTACAAGGTCGTTCAATATTTACAAATGCCATGCAATTGAAACTAACAAAAGTTAGATCTAAGACTTTTGTGATCCATAATATAGAAAATAATCTTTCGAATTAATCACATAGTAAGGATTGGGTCGACGTTTCGAACCAATGAATGTGGTTCATCCTCAGGACAAGGTGAGAAACCACGATTTGAAAGAATAAATAGTAAGGATGCATCAAAATTCAAGGTAAACTGTTCAAAACTAGCCGTTGATAAAATAAAATTAGAAAATTAGAAAATAACTGTTATTTTGAGGACCCCGTGGTTAGTTTAGTTTGTATATGTGTTACTAAGAAAGTGTTGCCTTGCCTATCTAGTCATGTGAAGGCCCATGTTGCTAAAAAAAAAAATTATGTATTACTCCCATCGAGATCGAATAACCATGTTGCAATTCGGAATGTTCATTGCCCATTCACCATTAGAAGGGGAATCGAGAGGCTATTACAAAGATCTTATTCCAGTCCTTGATTCTCCACTTTCCTCGAAAATTTTCCATTTGACCTAATGGCATCGGGGCTAGTTTTCGGTGGAATGTCCATAACGGGTAAATCAATTCGCTTTCCACGAAATAATTCCAAAAAATACCGATATTCCTTTCGGCCACTTTAATTTTTATGGGTGAATGGACAGGGGTCCTGCATAGCGTGTGGTTTCATTTATCAATGAAATTATAAAATATATTTAGCAGTTCCATAGAGTGACGATGCTGCAATCGGGAAATTTCCTTGTACTCATTAAAAATGCCGTAGTCTATAACGCGACTTTTTGAAAGTTTTTTTTGCGGATTTTTCCAGGTAAAATTCGGCAACAATTTATTGGAATCCCAAGTTTATAGTTAGTTTCTGCACAATCAATGGCTCCCAAAGGCTTTCCAGAGCGCTGAATCCAAATATATAGTTAAAAAACCATTTTAACTGCTAAAAATCAAGATTTAACCTCATTTGTTCCGCCTGATTCCGTTACCAGAATCTCCAAAAAATCTCATTATAGACAACTCCATTCAAAGAAAATTACAATGGTTTGATTCTCGCACATCCATGGAAAGTTTTCATTTAATGAATTTATACTTTAATGGTTTCAGAGCTAGTTTTGCCCTTGAAGGTACTTAATAATAGGTGTCGCTGTCACTGCATAAAGAATATACATTCATTCGCTTTACAGGAGGAGCTGCACCGACCGAAAGGCCTGGCAAGAAGGATGCGGGAGAGATTTTTTTGACATTGAAAGTGACAAGGGCATCGAACACTCGATGACATATCAAGGTGGAGAGGTGACTTACTCTGATGTAAATGTGTTCGCAGATCCTCTGTATTGATTGGATAAATGTATGCTTCAGCCTCTGTATTGATTGGATAAATGTATGCTTCATTGTTAAGGAGTTCCCTTCTGAACTTCAAAACGATCTTTAAACAAGAAGCCGTCCATCGATCCAGGATCTTTTCTTGTCCAGCGCAGCGGCTTTTGCACGGTAAATGCCTTTTCTGCGGCTTTTTATTTTGGTTTTCTGTGTGTTTGCACAAAAGATTAAGCAGAAAGAGTCGGATTTTCGAGTTCTTGTCCAGAAGATATTTCAATGTCATTTAGTTGCCATGAATTTTAAAACCTTAAGCTGAGAGAAGGAAACGATTTGAATGCCAAGGCTGTGAGTTGTTAATGAATCCCAAGGTTGAAAGAATAAAGTACTTAAAGGCCGACGCTGTAAATATTGTAGTAATATTTTGTATATATATGTATTTACGGTAGACGAGATCTTAGAAGGGAGAGGAAATCCAGAAAACTACAGGGTAGTCTCTGCAAACTATTATTGAGTTAGACTTCACAATCAAACTGTATGGTTAAGCACTAAATAGCAGAACTATTGATCAAACTATAGCGATTTCACTTTAAATTGGATAACCTCAACTTAAATTGCATAAAACTGTAGAAAGTAGGGTAAACCTGCAGAGTTCAGGTTAACCACTAGGTAGCATTGTTGCGATTTTAGATTAAATATCATTACTCAAGGGAAAATTGAGCCGACGCAAACAGTTACATTTAGGGCTAAAATTGTATAAATAGCTGGAGTCTAAGATAAGCTTTGTTAATATTGACGATTTAGGATCAACTGTATAGTTGAGGGAGAAAGATCATAAATTCTTGATATTCGTGAATTTAGGGGAATTGTAGGTTTTCAGGGGAAATTGTTATATACATCGATTACGGGTCAGATTGTTGTATTTAGTGGTGAAATAGATGGCTTTACCAGCTAATAATTGGCTTCTTAGGAAAAGGCGGGCTTCAACTGGTCCTATATTTGTCCCTGTAGAAGACATTTCTGCTATATCTTTATTACAAGCATTAATTCCGCTTGCCGAACAAATAATACTTTGCGAAAATCCTAGAGGATGCCAACGGAGAAATGCAATCTGCATTACGCGAAAAATTAAGGTTCTGTCTATGCTTTTTGAAGAAGTCAGAGATGTTGGGGATCCTTTGCCTCTCTCTGCATTGCTATGCTTCAGAGAATTATATCTTATTTTCCAGAAGATAAAATATTTGCTGGAGGACTGTAGCGGCAATGGAAGTTGTGTTTGGTTGCTGATGCAAACCGAAGAAATATCAAATAAATTTTGTGTTTTAACAAATGACATGGCTACAGCATTGGATGTACTTCCCTTGAGATTGTTGGATGTCTCAGACGAGCTTAAGGAGCAACTTGAGTTGGTTCACAGTCAGTCCAGAAGAGCAAAGCTTTTCATTGATATTTCCGAAGAACAGATCCGCAGAGATGTGCTTGCTGTTCTTGATGAGTTCGAGAAGGTGGGGATCCCGAAAGAATATAAACTCAGAAAAATATTTGACAATCTCCATCTGAAAAATGCAAGAGATTGTCTAAGAGAGATAGAGTTGTTGGAGGAAGAGATGAGGAATCAAAATAAGCTAGGTGCAGTTCAAAATGTTTCAAGTATTAATACCTTGATTGCTTTCATGCGTTATTGCAAGTGTGTCCTATTTGGGGTTAGAGACATGCAATCTGATGAACAATTACAACCATCGAGTGAACACACAGTTTCCAGAACAGAGTCGAAGGATATCCCTGTTATTCCAGATGAATTCAGATGTCCGATCTCACTTGATTTGATGAGAGAACCAGTCATTGTTTCTACTGGGCAAACGTATGAGCTAGCATCCATTACCAGATGGATCGAGGAAGGACACACTACTTGCCCGAAGAATGGACAGAAGCTTCTGCACACAAATCTTATTCCAAATCATGCTCTCCGCAGCCTTATTATTCGGTATTGCGATGCTCATAATATCCCTTTTGAAAAAACAGAAAACAAGAAGAAACGTTCTTCAATGGAAAGCAACGTGAGTACTAAGGCGGCTATAGAAGCTGCAAATATGACTGCAGCGTTCCTTGTAGAAAAGCTTGCTACAGGACCATTTGAAGTGAAAAGGCAGGTTGCTTATGAACTCAGACTTCTTGCTAAATGCAACATGGACAACAAAGGTTGCATTGCAGAGGCAGGAGCTATACCTTTGCTTGTATCGCTGCTATCTTCACAGGATCCTAAAGCTCAAGAAAACGCGGTAACTGCACTCTTAAATTTATCTATTTATGAGAGGAACAAAGCTAAAATTATGCAATCTGGTGCATTACAGCCAATTATCAATGTTCTCAGAAATGGATGCAGTATGGAAGCCAGGGAGAATGCCGCTGCAACACTCTTCAGCCTTTCCTCTGTTGATGAATATAAGAAATTAATTGGAGAGAGGCCAGAGGCCATTCCAGCCTTGATAAATCTTCTCCGGGACGGAAATATCAGAGGCAAAAGGGATGCAGCTACTGTCTTGTTTAACCTTTCAGTTTTTCATGGAAATGTTTCACAGGTAATAGCAGCTGGGGCAGTTCCTCTGCTAATTAATGTATTGGCAGATGACACACCGGATCTTACAGAGAATGCAGTTTCTGTTCTTGCCGTTCTTGCGCTTCAATTAGAGGGATTACTTGCAATTTGTGAAACCTCTGCAATCCCTTTAATTGTCAGGCTTCTAAGGTTGGGTTCTACTTCACCTAAATGCAAGGAGAATTGTGTTGCTATAATGCTATCCTTATCTTGCAGTGGAAGTAACAAGATTGTAAATAATTTGTCGATATTGCCCTCATTAATGCCTTCTCTGTATAATCTTCTTATATCTGGTACTCCTAGAGCGAAAAGGAGAGCTAGATCTCTTCTCAGAATTCTTCACGGCTGGGAGCCAGCCACACCTCAAACTATTCTCTCATACGAGATTGAAAATTCTGTCACTGCAGTGCACTAGTGTCCGAAGCTTTTGGTTTAGTTTCAATTCTTTCCTCCAATTTTTATGGAGACTTTCTTACTTGACGTGTAAAGCACCTGCCACCAATTCATCCAGGTGCTCCTCTTATATCGGTATAGTGTATCCTTTCCAAAAAGGTTGAAAATAAATGTAAACCTATGAGTTATTCAACAGCATGTTGTCTTGTACAAGTTTTAAACATTAATAAAGTAGACAATTGCCTATTGGCATAGATGGTACAGACGTTAGCTTTGTAATTTGCGTTGTAATTTTCATCCTTTCGAGATGCCTTGGTGTCGATCACCATGCCTTATGTTTAGAGTTTCATTAACGAAATTGGGTGATTTGATTACATTTCATATAAATAGTTATATCTTCTTGTAGGTCCTTTTAAAGTTTTTGGTAATTTTATTAAGTAGTTGGGTTTTTTCTTTGAAAATATATTGACCAGTAATTGTGTTTCTTCTTTTATTTTAAAGTTATAGGTCTGGGTTAGTGTCAATGTTGGATGTAGAAATAATTTGTCCACTTGTAATATGTTGTAAGATTTTGAATTTTTTTGGAATAATTTCATTCTTCAATTCTTCACAAATAGCGTAGACATTTCTATCCAACTAACACACACCATGGTCACACTTGATTACCAAGGTGGTAACTATTATTATTAAATAGATTAAATGTCTAGACCATAAGCAGAATATTAATGGGAGCATATTTTATTGTCATACAAACAATTCAAAGACATCATAAGATTGTTGGATTTTTCACACTCACCACATTGGGAATCAATCATGTGGACCAAATGCCACTCTAAGATCCACCTTGGGACCACTCACAAAGGTAATGATAATGGTTTTGAAGTTTACTAATGCCTCTCATCTCATTATTGCTTCACATACATGAACTTACACCATTGAAAATTTTTATTTCAAGATGTGAATATTGAAATATAGAAATGTCAATTTTGATTCCAAAAGTCTCAATATCTAATTGTTATAATGTGCATTTAGTTTTCAATATTTTGAATTTATTCTTAATATGAATATATATCTAAATCTAATATTAATGCATAGTTGTCAACAAATACTCTCTTTTTTTGTATCTGCATGCTTAATATTATTATGATTGCTAAATATATCAAGATTGATAACATTAAATAAAATAAAACAAGCAACAAGAATCATGCAATAAAATTAAAATAGGCAATAAGAATAATTATACTCAAAATTTGTACATTTTTATAAATTTTCAAGCTCTCATCGCTCAAATAAAGTCTCATTCATTAATATAAATATCCTTCTCAATATTATGTTCCATTTATTCTTGTTGTGTTGTTTTTTCCCTTGGAAAAAGTCGTAATTTTCATTAATGAGGAAAATTACATCTTGCAGATGCCAGTGGCATACACCATACTATGGGCTAGAAGCATATCCTGTTGAGTATTCAAAATAGAAAGAGGTGTACTCCATGCAAGGAGACATTGCTTCGAGTTGCATTTTTCAATATGATTTATGTACTTACTCTACGCAAAGAGTATCAAAAATAATTGTCATGTGTAGAACTTTTGATAAAAAGCTTCATATAATATTTATATAACAAAATCTTTATGTCCAGTTCCCATTGAGCTTTACTATTCTGATATTTCTATAAAAGGTCTATGATAATACTAATGGAAGGATCCATCAGTTTGCTCCAGTATGCTCCAAGTTCCTATAGGCCTGTGTGCTGCTTCCTTGGATAGTAGATCGGACGATGTGTTCCGCTCCATGTATATATGTTGACAAGTAAATGTGTTAAGTAAATTTATGAGTCTGGATATTTCTTCCATGATGTGTCTCAGAGAAAAAGCATGACAAATTGTAGCTCTATTTATCCAATTGCATATAGTTTTTGAATCTCCAAATAGCTGTAAGTTTCTGCACTGTTTTTCCAAAGCAAAATGAATGGTGTATTTTGCTGCTAAAAGCTTAGCAAAAGTTGTTTGTTCCTCTGCCCAAACCCATTTGAATTTTGTAAAAATGGTTTGTTGTGATATGAAGGACAATTCCTTCCCCACATCCAATGTCTTGAGTTGAGCCATCAAAGTATGCCTAGGGGTGAGATTGGTTTATGCTCTTGGGTATGATATGCCTGGGGTTGGTATTTTTTTCCTCCTCTGGAATCTGTTGATAGTCTGCTAGGATTTGTGCAGTAATGCCCAGCCAGTGGGGGGGGGGGGGGGGGGGGGGGGGAGAGAATTTTGAAAGATAATTCTATTCCGGGTAATCCATATGGCCCAGCAAGTAAGTAAAGGGATGTTTTTTATTTTTTCCGAGGATGCAGTGGACCACCAACCCTCCCAAGCTTCCTCAACAGTTGTTCCCTGCCATATAGGGAGTGAGGGTATATGAGAATGAATAGTATTCCATAGCTCCTTTGTGCATGGGCAAGTAAGAAAGAGATGATTCCCAGATTCATTGTTGGCTTTGCAAAGGTGGCACCAAAAGGGTCCATGAAAAGATCTCTTAATCAAATTTTCTCCTATTGGGATTTTGTGATGCAGAATGGTCCACATGAGGAGCATGGACCTGGGGGGTGCTTTTAGTTTCCATATACTTCTCCATCACGGTTCACACTGCGGTGGTTTCAGTGAGTTCATAAGAGTTATGTATCCCTCCTTAGGTGAGTATGTTCCATGCTTCGCATGTGCCCAAATTAGCTCATCCTCCCCTTCTTGTATCCTAATATGGGATTGCGTGAGTGCCTCTGTGAACTCTTTCCAGTGTTGCTGCCATTGTTGAGGGATCTTTAGTGTCCTCCCCAATTTCCATGCTTGTTTCAAAAATGTAGAGTGATCATTGTTTGTTCTTTGGCTAAGGTGAGAGATCCCTCTAGAAGTGAGGTATGTTCTGAGCCCCTGTGGGAGTCTGTGAGCATTCCCACGTCCAATCTAGGTGTCCATCCCTATTTTAATAGCTTCTCCTGACATTATTCTCCATGTGAGTCCATCCCTGATAAGGGGCATAACTTGTAGGATTGCTTTCCATATGTTAGATTTTCCAGCTTGTTTCCATTGAGGTTGAGATTTAAAGGTGCTATGTATTTAGATGGTGCCACCTTAGTCCACAGGCTATGCGATGTGACTAGCTGCCACCCTAGTTTGGCCACCATGGCTTTGGAGAAAGAGTCTAGTCTTTTGATACCCCATCCTCCCCATTTCTTTGGGAGTGCCAAAGAGTCCCAATTGGACCAGGCGAAGATCCTTCCGGGTCGATTCCCTCTCCACAGGAATCTGCAACATAGGTTTTTAATTCTGGACAGTATTCCTTTAGGAATCCATGCTAAAGACATCCAATATACTAGAGTTGCTTCCAACACTGCTTTTATGAGTATCAATCTTCCTACTCTTGATAAATATTTTAGGTACCAAATGTTTAGCATTTTCTCCAATTTGGTTATGATCCAGATCTAATCAACATTCTTATAACCATGTGGCTTTAATCTATAACCCAAATATTTTAGTCCCTCATCTAGTTGCAATAGGTTATAGGGGAATCTTCTCAGGGCATACTGAATCTCATATGGTGTGCATCCTATAGCCGTTATAGAGGATTTTTCACTATTAAGCAACATGCCAGTGGCTACTAGGAATATAGTGAAGAAATTGAGGAGTGCAATCACATCTCTTATACTCCCATTTAGGAAAAGTAGCACATCGTCCACAAATAGCAAGTCTGCTATTATGCATCCTTTAGTGATACAGATCCCCTTTAGTCTGCCTCTTCGATGTTCCTCCTTTATCAAATGGCTAAGACCTTCTGTGATGAGTAAGAAGAGGAGTGGGGACAGTGGGCATCCTTGCCTGAGGCCTCTTTCGAAGTGGAAGAAAGGAGAGGCTGCACCATTTACAAGAACATTGAATGTTACATTAGTGATACAACTCATAATCCATCTTATGAATTGATATGGGACACCCAGGTGCGTTAAGAGTATTCTAATGTATAGTCAGTTGATTCTATCAAAGGCTTTCGAGAGGTCAACTTTCAGGACCATACCCTTTAGCTTGTGGGTCTGGATAGAATGTAGCATCTCTTGTGCCATTCCGACCGCTTCATGTATTTGTCTATTCTGTAAAAATGAAAATTGTTGAGCTGAGATATGGTTTGATAAGATTGGCCAGAGTTGATTTTCTATAATCTTGGAGATGATCTTGTAGATACAATTACATAAGGAGATGGGCTATAAATCATTGAAGGACGTGGGATTGTCTGATTTGGGAATAAGGGCAATAAAGGTTGAGTTATAGGCCTCATACATTCTTCCAGAGGCTCTGCATTCCTCTATAACTTGTAATAGGTCCCCCCACAGAGTATCAAAGAAGGCCAGGTAGAATTGCACATTCTAGCCATCCATACCAGGGCTTTTGTCTCACTTAAACCATTTGAGAGTGTCCTCCAGTTCTCTCAGGGAGACCTCCTTTATCAATTCCTCACTTTCTTCTTCTTCTAGAAACCTTGTGAATAGTTGGGTTGTCCTCATTATGTCTCCCAGGGTGGCATTTCGTCGTGACTTATAGATGTTCCTGAAGTGGGCAGAGGCCATACTTGCCAGTCAGGGAAAGGTGTTCACTGGTTCTCCTTGTTCATCTGATAGCTCCAAATAATATTGATAGCTTTGCACCCATTTGCAAATTTATGGTAGAACTTGGTATTTTCATCCCCTTCCTTAATCTAGATGGCTCTGCTTCTCAATCTCTAGCTCTCTTATCTGTCCTTAAGAATCTGGTTTCTCTTAGCTAGAAGAGAGGTTATCTGCTCTTTGTGTGCAGGGGAGGAGAAGATCCCCTCATGGTCATTTTCATACTTCTCAATGGCTTCTTCAGTTTTTTTGAGAGTATGGTCTTCTTGTGATCTCTTCTTATGAGCACATTGCTTTGAGAGGCTCTTGAGTTCTTTTAGGTTTTTTGCAAATACTTCCAATATAGTCCTTTCTATCACTAGGGGATGAGTCCTCAAGTAATTTGTTACTAGTTGGGTATATTCAACATCCCTCAACCACGCCGCATTAAATTTGAAAGGACCTTTTGGTTTGTTCGTACCTCCTCCGGTTTCCAAATAGATCGGCCTATGGTTTGATATTCCACCAGAGCCCACCCACTATATATATCCCTGCCCCAAGCTTAGCATATGCTCCTTAATGAGATATCTATCTAGTCTTCTAGAGAGACTGCCTGCTCCTGATCTGTTGTTTCTCCAAGTGGGCAATATTTTAGGGGAGGGGATATCTATGAGATTATGATCCTCCAGATTGGCCCCGAAAAAATCTGAGAGGATATCCCATTGGGCATTGTGTCCCCATGATTCCACAAAGTTGATGGAGAAGTTTAAATCCCCCCTAGAATGAGATTGTCCTTTTGAAGGATGTGTGAGTCTAGGAGGCTGCTCCAATATTCCTCCCTGTTATGATAGGGACCATAAATGTTGATGATCTTGAGCTCAATATCAAGCTCTAAGGAATATATGTCAGATCCTAGGTGGTTTGGACTCCCTCACGCATTACATATTCTAATAGATCGAATTTTTACCCCCGGTGCAAGCCCCCCTGACCTCCTTGATGTATCTAGGGTATGGAATGTCCATCCAGGTAGCCAGGATTCCACGAGGTGGGTAATGACACAACCCTAGCTTAGGGTTTCTTGAATAAAAAAAATATCAATGGGTTTTGCTGAGAGAAGTCTCCTCATGGCTAATTTTTTTGCAGGGCTAGCCAAACCTCTACAATTGAAAGAGAGAAATTTCATGGAGGAGGCAGTTCTTGGGTATTTTTTTGCTCTAAGCACCCAATCGATGACATGTTGTTTGCCCGCAACTATCTCTTCCCTAGCTTGTAGCTTAGCTTTGGATAGGGAGGAGGGTCTGCCTCAAGTCGTCTTTAGAGGAAGGGGAGAGGTGATGAGGCCGATACCTAGCGAGTTAGGGGCTTGAGAGCGAAACCTAGCTCTGGTGGGGTATCTTAAAGGTGGAGGGCTAGAATGAGTGGGAGGAACAAGTAATTGGGAATTTGGGGGATTCTTATCAGGGAAAGATGGTTGACTGTAGGAGATGGTGGGGGAGGGGGGTTTGATAGGGTAATCCATAGCCTTGGGACGGTTGAAGGTGTGAGGAAAGGACTGAACTAAAAAGAACTGTTCATAACTAGTTTCAATGCAGTGTGTAGATACATTAGAGTAAACAAAGGAGGAGTTTGTAGTCGATATATCCGTAGAGAAAGTAGCCTCAAAAGCCACCCTTCCTCTGGTTAGAGGAGGAGAGGGTGCTCTGATGGGTGCCTTTCCCCGCTTCTTTCTGGATACCTTTGTGGGCACAGGTAATGCTTCAGAGTGTGCCAAATTTGCTACCTCTTCCCTCCTGAAGGGATACCCTGAGCTTGTACATTGTTTTGCAATGTATCCTTCCCATTATCCCTAGCTATTTCCTTCTTGTTCAACAAACAATCTTTGTACAGGTGTCCCACTTTGTGGCAACATCTACATTGGAAAGGGACACCTTCGTAGTCTAGGGTTTGCTTTCGGGAGAAGGTTTTCCACTGTAAGGTGATGTGCTCCTGAAGATCGCCCCGAGTATCCAGGTGAGCGAGAATCCTGGCATATGCCATCATGCCTGAAGCCAGATATGATCCATCGTGATTGAGATAGGTTCCCAGAGAGTTTCCAATGCGACATAATATATCCTCTGACCAGAATTGTAGGGACAGTCCTGGTAGCCGAACCCATATAGGGTTGATCCCTATATGTTATTTTTCTAGGTCAAAAAGAGGGTTCCATCACCGGAGAAGAACTAGAGCATGATCGAAATGCCAGAAGGACAATAGGACCCAGTTTGTGTGCTCGACTCTAGAAAAATGCAGAGCAAACCATCCTCTAACAAAGGTTAGGACAGTTGGGAGGTCCACCAGGTGCTGCCCCCATACCTTCGAGGCCCACATATTAAGCCTAACAGTTGTGTAGCTACGACTGTGAATTATTCCTACCAGAACTTGGTCCACCATGTCCATGGTGTCAACCCATTGAATGTCCTCCCTGAGTCTGAGGATAACATCTTCACTTTTGACCTTGAAGCACTTCCTTTTTTTCCCCTCTGCGATGGCTCTTCAGGGTCCTCCGAATTTTCCTCTGACTGGTTAGGGTTTGGATCAGGGTTTTTAGGGAAGGGATGTTCGACTGCTAGAATCAATCTGAGAGAGGGGTTACCACCATGTAACTACCCAATGGAGGTGCCTCAGGTTCCGAAACTTGTTGGTTTTCATGGGCCGGGGTGTGGGTTCTCAGAGGGTTGGTTGAAGATTCATCGGGGTGGGATGAGAGGGGGGTTTGAGAGCTAGCTGCCTTAGGATTAGGGTGGAGGTAGGAGGAAACAAAGGTTTAAGTCGAGGGTGACTGTAGTGGCGAGGGAAGAAACAGCCAGATCGAAGGAGGCTCCGAGAAAGTTACTGTGGAGTAGGAAGGTCCTGAGATGGAAGGAAGATCTGCAATGGTAGTCGATAGTTCACATCAGAAGGGAAGGAGTTCATTTGTGGCAGGTCAAGGGGCTTGCTAGATATTGACATTCTCCAACGGGTCTTCCGAATAGTCTACTAGGTCAAGCTCCATACCTGTTCCAAGGTGTTCTCCACCAGCTGCCTCTAAGACCATCATAACTGTCACCGCGGGGAGGGTATCAGAATGCGGTGAGAATGCAATGAACGGAGAGGAGATGGTAAACAACGATGTTACAGAGAGGCTCAGTGAGTTACAGGTGATGAGAACCGTCGTGGGTGTTGTAGCCAGAGGGAGAACATACGACGACAACTAGCAGGTAGGTAGGGTGAGTAGGGTGCAGTCGTGGCGGCTGTTTGCAGTATATCCCTAACCCTTTTCAGACAGCCTCCACATCGCTATCTTCCTTAGTGGTATCAACCATGTGTGCCCTATATGCACTTTAGATTTGTTTTCAACTTCTATTTTTTAATCTAAATATATATATCCTTTTCTTGTTGTGTCTTATTTAGTGATGTCTTCCTATTTCATATTTTTATTTGGTGGCATTCAAAATGAAAGGCAAGTTGTAAAAATTTTGGAACCATGAATTTCATTGAAAATTTCATCAATCAATTATATGGGAAATTTTGTCCTTTATGGTCAAATTATTGAGATCTTACAAATCAAGACACATGTGCTAATTTCATTCCTTCTTTAATACCATGAATATTGGTGATAAGGGTTAGTACTAAAATGTATGGTGTTAGCATCCAACAATGCTTGAATAATATTTTTATACTCGTTATTGAATACAAAAGGGTGCCTATAAGTAGGAGCATTGGGTGGTTGATTAGATGGAATTAAGGGGATACCATGGTCATGCTATCCACATTGAAGGCAATAGAACCCATGGTATTTTAAATAGTTATTGCGAATTAGGGTGAATATTCTATAGTGGGGTTAATGGAGCGGGGTTTTACCATTTATATGGCATTGAACTATGGAATATTAATGGATGAGTGGAATTTCTTTAATAACTTATCCATATGAGAGAGATCATAATTTATATGGAACCAAATGTAAACCCATTGAGGGTTCTTGGAAATCCATGGTGATAGGTTGAAAAGTGGATAACATTTTATCATGAGAATGACATCACAACTTCAATAGGAATCAAGTGAGATTTAGACGATATTTTCCCATTTAAAGTTCCACATTTTCACTTTGATCATCACATTTCATCATATCACCATTTTCTATCATAAATTGAAGGTTATGCATTGGGTAGACATAGCAATGGTTTTCTTTAACCATTCTCCTTATATGAATAAAATTGAGGGTGCTACCATTATCAATCAAAAAAATCACTTTGTGGTGCTTGATGTGAGTAATCAAATTCAAAGTTTGGGGTGTTGAGAAACTTGATAGGGCATGGAGAAAAAATTGGGTTCCTCACAAGGAGGTTGTAAGGTGGTGTCTTCTTTAATGGGAAGGGTGCCTCTACCATTGAATGTTGGTTAAAGTGTGTGTTCAACTTGGATGTATTCAAAGTGGTCTTGTGGGGATACATCCATGTTAAATAATTTAAGATCTTTACATATGTTCCCTTTGAGATGTTATTCATTCCAATTATATCAAAGCCTGAGGTGTTGGTGTTCTACCATCTCTTCTTAAGACAACATTTAGACTTTCAATGTATGAGTAGTGAAGTGGTTGGAGATATTTACCACATGAGAGTTAGGAAGAGTAGAGAAAGAAGGTCTTTAAGAATGACTCAATCAAATATTGGTCATTTTAATGATATATTATATGTTCCAAGCCTCTATTGCAACTTTCTATTACTATACAAAATCACTATGTCTTAGTTTTCACCTCACCAAGTTGTAATAAAATATTTAAAAGATGTTAAACATGTCTTAGCAATTGGAATTGTTGATCAACATTGTATAAATTTGACAACTTTAGGTCATGATTTTTTTTGTTACTTTTTATCACCCATAGCAATGGCTTGGGAAAAATTTTGCATGTCAATTGGTTTTTTCATCTAAACTATCATTCATTACAAAGTTATGTAATCAAAATATTGTGATTAGTCTTCCCCTTCTTTCTTAGATATGCTATTTGTGTTAGTTGTGTTCTTGACAAACATCATTGGGACAATTATGACAGACATGCCTCTTGACATGCGTTACCCCCCTTGCAACTTGGTCATAAATATTTATGTTCTACTTCTTTCTCCTTCTTTCTCTAGGTGCAAGTAGTTCTTAACTTTGATTGATGACTTATCTAAATGCACTTGTGATTTATTTATTGAAACATAAGCATGAAGTTTTCAGCGTGTTTGTGGCCTACAAGGCCCTTCTATAAAAAAGTATAGAGATCAAATACAAAGGTTAAGACCATTTAATAGAGGTGAATCGGTTAACAAATTTTAATTTAATACAATACATAGGCCATTTAGATGCAAAATACTATTCCATATACACCACAACAAAATGGTGTTGTTGAGAGAAAGAATTACACATTAAAGGAAACATAAATCATATGATCCAATTTAACAAATTAAGTCTTGAATTATGTGCAGAAACCATTAATTGTGCCAACTAGTTAGAAAATTGCACTTCCACAAAGGATTTTTAAATATAAGACTAGAATAAGTATAGAGTAAAATTAAACTAGATGTAATTCACCTCCTTATGTTTGGTTCAGATTCTTGTTGAAAAAAAGAAAGCATTACAACCTAAATTTGAGAAATGCATTTTTGGTTGATATTATAAAGATGCAAAAGGTTATAGATTTATTCAACCTAATTCCAAGGATTTTCTCTTAAGAAGAGATGTTAAGTTTGAGGAAAGCATCTAGTCTTAGAAGCCTAATTCAAAGTTTGTGTCATCTTTGACCTATGAGTCATCTTCCACATCTATTTTATCTTCTTCCCATTTTTAATAGTTTGTGATCATATTTGGGTTTGTTCTTTAGAGTATGATATTGAACATGAAAATCCACCTCCACCTACTCACCTTCCTCTGGTTGCGTCCATTAAACATGAACATGCACCGACACCATAATTCCCAAATGGATGCATACAACATGAGAAGCAGCTAGTGATATTGCTAGTGATCATAGAGATCAATGTCATACATGTTCACATTTCTAGTGAGTCTCCTCTCTTTTTGCTCAAGTTTCAAAATTTCATGATCTAGAAACATTTGTAGAAGCTTTTAGCTATCTAGATTAGGACATGGAAATGAATGAAGAATATTGTTCCTTGATGATGAACAAAATTTGGGATCTTGTACCTCTTTTAGAAGGAAGAAAATATGTCAAATGTAAATGGTAGTATAAAAATATCTATTCTCCCAAGGGAAGTGTTGAAATACATAAGGCTTGGTTAGTGACAAAAGCATTTTCTTACAAAGGAATTGAATATAATGAAACCTATTCCCCTATAGCCGGAATAAATTCCATCCACCCTATTTTTTCCCTTGCCACCTCACATAAATGGTAGGTCCATTAGATGGATGCTAAATATTCCTTCTTGCACAAGAATTTGCAAGAGGAGATTGACATGAAACAACCTTCTAGCTATTTGGAAATTTGTCTTATGAATCCATCACATCACTTGTTCAATTTCTGATGCTTTTCGGGCCAACCAATGTGGTTCATATTTTCGTCCTAAAGATGAACAACATTGGTTGGCTTGAAATGTGTCAGAAATTGAACTGGCAATATGATGGATTCAGAAGACAGATTTCAAAGTAACTCCACTCACATAACCCTCCATTTAGTAGCCTTGTAGCTATGTTTATTATGAATCCATATTTGTTTTTCGCCTTAAGGAATATATCTATGGATTTAACCAATCTCCTTGAGCTTGGTATGAAAAATTGGATATATTTCTTCTTAACATTGGTTTTCCTTCATGTCATTCTAATGCGAATATCTATACCGAGAAAGTATGAAACCATATTAGAATACATGTTCTTTATGTTGATGGTATTATTCTCACTAGTAGTGGCCCAAAAAATTTAAACCATGTGAAATATAGCCTTAAGAAGAAATTTGAAATGAAAATCTTTGATCATTTGCATGATTTTATTTCCCTTAAAGTATTGCAAACCAAGGAAAGAATTTTCCTTAACTATTCTATGTATGCATATGTTCATCAATTTCACATTAAAATTTTTAAACCAATTCTTTCTTTGTTAAATTTTGGAGTGAAATTTGTTGCCACCCATATAACATTCGAAGTATATGCCACTTTGTAATTTTATTTGGTAGCCTATTGTGTTTGGCTCATACTTATCTTGATATTTCCTTTGTTGTTGGTTTACTGCATGTTATGTTTTCAGTCTTGGTTTCATATTTTTCAATTGGGATTGTATGAAATAATGAGCTCTTTCTCTTTATTTAGTAGAAGTACATTTTCAAGAAACAATCCGCATCAATAAGCCTTATGGCTTCAATAAACCCTTTTGGTGTTCATATTCCATCAATGACATCTCACAACGCTTTAATGTGAAAATTGGAGTACCATCAAGCTTGTGAAAGATCTAGCTCAACATCAACACAACAAAAACATTGTGATACACATGCACTTCATGAGAAAGCTCATTCAATATCATGTTATCGATGTGCTCTTTTCCATTATAGATGATAAATTTGCATACATTTTATAAAAGTTTCTTACAGAAGTGAAGTTTTCCAAACTTTGATCTACATTAGGAGTTCACAAAGTTATCATTAACAGGGGATAGGCTCTACTGCCTCCTTCCTTCTCCTACTGTGGCACCTTTGTAAATCCTTCAATGTTATCCCAAGTTGTTTTTAAGAGGGGATTTTTGAATATTTAGGAAATTATGATTTAGTTAGGATAAACTTGGTTTAATGTGTCTTTGTATAAAGTGTGTTTCTTTATTATGTTTCCTTAGTATGGATTAGTAGTTACGCAATATAATTTTTGTGATATGTTTTAGACATGAAATGATGCAATGGATTATATATTATTGATATTAATGACTATATCTATCTATGAATTGACATTCGACCGGTCCATGATCTCTATTTAAAGCACATATGATCATTTGTTGAAAACTGATTATATGAAACTGCCATATTGCCTCAAGTAGTTGTGTTGGTTATGGCCATGAACTATTTCCTCTTTTAGAAATTTAACCACTGAATGCTAGAGTATTGATTCATGATCTATTTGTGTGAGTGATTGTTTAAGGTGTTCAATCTATGCACAAACACCTTGTTTTTTTCAACACTTCACCCATATACCATTGTTAGATCTTCATAAAACCTTGTAAAGTGATTTGTAATTTTCTAAGTGCAAGAACTCAGAAATATACACAATTGATATTCTGGAAACTTAAATTACAAACAAACTAATTTTTTTAACACACACAACAAAAAATAAATCAGAAGACAAACACATTAACACATAGAACACACAATATGCCTAGGAAACCCCAACTCTGGGGAAAACCTGCAATGTTGTGTATTTTGTTATTCTTCTGTAGTAAAATATTTTTCTCTTGAGAATTACAAAAAGGGGAAACTTTCCAGTTTATCACAAATAAAATATGATTCCACTCTCCAGCTAAATATATTCCCTTCCCGCGCACTGGATCTACAAAATTCCTACTCATACTAGCAATTCAATCCACATGTGTGATTGTACTTCCTCTCTCCTACACATACCTCTATGTTGGGTTGTAAATAATTGACCCTTACTCGATTTATTTTACTCGGATGTTGAGTTCTATGATCTACTAAAACTCTTTCTCTTCCTTCGTTGCTCTCTCACACCTACTTGTGCTCAACTAACATGCCACTAACTCGCTCGATCTCCTCTTAGAATTTCAATCTCAAACCTAATATCCTTCTAAATGACTGAGATTAAAGCATGATCATTGGCTAAGATTAAATCATAAATTAACTTAGGAATTTTTAGTTTTTCCTAAGTCTAACTTTAGGAAATAGTTAAATAAATTAATATTCTACTAAAGTGGCATTCTTCTATGTTCTTATGCTAGTCTTAGCACTTAGACAAGCATAACACTTCTTCTCTACTATAATCAATAGTGCCTCTTAGAGAGGAAGGTGTTATGCACTACACCCGACTTCTCTCTAAGGTAAAAAAAAATATGGTCCCTAGCAACACCTTGGTCAAAATTTCTATTTTTTGCTCCTTTGTTGGTATGTACTAGAGTGAAACTATACATCTATGAACAATATCTCTAATGTGGTGATAATGTATTTGAATGTGCTTAGAGTGATTATGAAACACTGGATTTTCAAAGAGATTTATGAAACTCTTATTGTCACATTATGTCAGTATAGGCTCCAAGTTTGTCCTAAACAAACACACAGGAAGCTTCCTCAACCAAATAGCTTCGCACCTCGCCAAATTGGGAGCCATGTACTCAGCCTTGAATGAACTCAATTAGCAATATTTTCAATAACAATTAATGTTTCCAATCATCAATAGTAATTGAATATAGAATAGTAAATACAATGACAAAGGAGACAATCAACACATCAACAAGAGACACTAAGTGTGACCAAAGACCAGGGAAAAACCCCACAAGGGGAAAAACCCTTTGAAATTGTTCTTCTATTAGATTTTCATAAAATGTTAAGTAGAGAGTACAATGAGCCCAATACAATATCATCCAGTAAAACTATCCCAACAACATTCATAAATATGTTTCTGGCATCAATATAGATCATATACATATTTTTTCTGTAAGTGGTCAACCGCTATCAAATGTCAAATTTTAGCCCTACTTTCTAGTCATAGGGAGTAATAGGTATGTGTATGATTTAGAGCTTCCAGTCGCTACCTTGAGCCTACAAGCTTGTGTCTTTAGTAAAAAATTTCCTTTGGCAAGCCTGTGACTGTGACCCAAAACCCTAGAAACACATGCAGGCTTCAGACTCTATAATCTCAGGCCGGTGTGAAACAATTTCCTCGACCCAACCTCAAACCTGTGCAAGTAAATCAATGAAGAAGAGAATAATAAGATGTTTGGTGATGTCCAAATGAACTTGAGGTCACTTGTATTCATAGGCTTCCAAGGGTGTCCAATTTATTGTTAGGGCTGACCTGTCCAAATGTGCACATGTGGGATTTTCTTCATAAGTACACTTTCCCTTAACCAAATTGAGTGCTTCAATAGTCAAAATTCGTCCCATAGAAAAGAGGAATCTAGTACCATGGTCGGAATTTGTCACTGAGCTACCAAACTTAACACTATAAGTCTCCATCATCTATAGTAGCAAAAATATATATGTTTGATCTATGTCTTCATGTGTGTGTTCCACAGGGAAGAATATAACTCCAACAATTTCATGACACCATCCTTGATGTTAAAATAGATAACAATGAAAAAACACAACAATTATGGCTATTTACTACACAATCATCCATTTTCAACAATTCTATTGGTGGGAATTTTCTACTTTACCTACAAAAGTTTGTATTCTCAACTCTCATGTCATGTGCTTGTATATCATCTTGTCTATATATCAATTTTTTTTATAAGACTCAAACTACAATAGAGCTTCATACAAAAGGTTGTTCGATGTTTCCCTTTTGTAAAATACCTCCCCATATTTATGCATCATTGGTTCTACAATATATTTTAGACATTTAGCTAATGAAATCACAGTGAAATTTGAATCCATCTCCATAAAAGGAAAATAGACATGGCTAAATCCCCCAATCTTGTGTCTATGTGTAATCATATTATTCATAAAAATTGGAATGAAATTATGGAAGAAAACTAATGGGAAAATATCCCCACAATTGAGGACTATTTCATTGGACCTTTATGTAACAAACCTAGAGATTCATTCTCTCCAAAGATAAATGACATAGATTGACAAATGCTCATAGTGCAATCAGCAAATCAAGATTATGTGATATGTTTAGGTAGGGAAAAATGAAGTGTTTACTAAGATCTAAATGTTATTATTGGATCTTACAAAGCATAAGTTCAATGGTGAAAGCCAACTAAAACATTGAAGGTTAACAAATAATTGTATAAATATTGTTTAAATAAACTCACCTTCTTTGTAGGCACAATGATCACGTATGTTGACATATTCCTTTTTTAATATAGTCCACGGGAATAATATGTATGGAAACAATTTCCATATGGTGATTATGGGTTATCTAATATGCTCGCAATTGTTCTACTTTGATTGGATCAGTGGTATCCCTAAGCCTGTTCATGATTGAAATACAATTATTACACCTTGCGAAGAATTTTTTCTTCATGATTGCAACATATGGAAACTATTTTCTCAATACTTTGTTTAAAATATATTATGACATTGGAGAAAGAGAAATCCATTGGATTTCTTCAATAGCCATCTTGTGAAATGAAACTTAGGAAATATTATATGGAAATAATTCAATGAGAGGTTCACTTCTTCCATGTTGATTTAATATGTTAGATGTGGAACCTTATTTGGATTTTTCCCCATAATATTATTAACATTGTTTACTATTGTAGTAGTGTTTGATCTAGACTTTTGCATTCCACTATTGTAATTCACAACCTTCAAATTACCATTTAGAAACATATCCTTATAATGGTAGAAAATAATTATTTTTAATCCATAACATTTAAACCATGCATTTTGATAAACATTTATCGCAACAAACTTAATTGAAAGTAGACTTATTTTATTTTATTATCCTTTATTTCTACTACCTAATGCTCCTACCTTGACTCCACCATGAATTGACTCAAGGTTGTCATTGAAAAACATATATGTAGCCTAATTTTGACCAGATACACCAAGGATATGAAAAAATACCAATACATCATGGGATCCACCAATTACAAATTTGAAGTTGTCACCTTCTTCAAATTAGTGATTATGGGAGTGGCTATAGGTTAGAAATCCTCCATTCCAAATCTCTTCAAGATCTTAATTTCATATTTATAGTGCCCAAGGGAAATATCCCTTGGTATCTAATAAACCTGCAACTTAAGAAGTAATGCATCGTGTCGATGTCCATCTCGAACTTAATGAACTTCTTTGCACTTGTTAGAAACAAGTCATCTACATACAACACCAAATTGAGTAGGCAAATATCAACAAATATGTAATATAAGTTAGTGCCTACTTCAATTTTGGTGAATCCATACTTTGCAGATATCCATTGGTCCTGAAATATTGTGTTGTAGGTGCTTTCTTGACTTGATACAAGGATTTGTTAACCTTGCACACATGGGACTCCTTTCCTTTTTCCTTAATGTCCTGAATTTGCTTTATGTGAACTTCTTCCTTGATGAACCCATTATGGAAATTCATATTCACATCCTTTTGATGTATTCTCTATATTATAAATGAAACGAAGGACATAACTACTCTAATGCAACTGTACCTAGAAATTGGAGCAAATGTCTCCTTGTAGTCTACTCCCTCTTCTGAGGAGAACCATCTCACCACAAAGCTTGCTTTAAACTTATCAATGATATTATTTACTACATGCTTGATCTTGTAGACCCACCTAGAACTCATAGTCAAATTCCCCTATGCTCTTGGAAATATGTCCCAAACATCATTCTTCATGATGGAGGTGTATTTCTCTACTATGGAATCTTGCCATATATTCTAGTATGTTTCCTCATGAAAGCTATAAGGCTCAGAATCTAGGATATTGCTCATAAATTCCATGTATTATAGATATTAATTTTTGGTTTGTTTCTTCCTAAATTTTCTCCTAGGAGTCTTGACATTCTCTTGACCCTCGCTCAATGTTTGAGTGAACCATGAAGAATAGAGTTACCAACTTAATGAGAACTCGTTAAAGTTATTATTTTTTTAGAGCCCACATTTAATGGCTATTTTTATCCCTATTTCCAAAAAAGGGTGCTATGGGTAACACTATTTTTTTCAAAGTTAAAATTACAAATTTTTGTAACCATCATCTATAAATTTGTTAAAAAAAGGACTCAAAATCAATCATTAAGAATAAAAGTGGTGTGTTTAGCATCATCTCCTTTTCTTTTGGGTTAAAATTACAACTTGGTTGAAATAATGGTCTTGACGACTTGTATTGTTTACCCAAAAAAAAAATTGACCGCTAAAACTAAAAGTGCTGCTCCCAGTACCACCCCTTTTCCTCAAGGTTAACATTAAACTTGTTGAAAATTGTGGACTTCACAACTGCCTTTGTCATAAATTGAAACCAAGAAATCAGCCTCCAAATTAATGCATAGTGTTACAAGTATCCCATTTTTTTCTTGTGGTTAAAATACAATGGGTTTTAAACTAAAAAGCTAATGTTGTTGTTGTCTGTGCAAAAAAACCTAAAACAAGAGGAAAACATGTTTTTTTGTAATATTTTTTTATATGAATTATAAGATTTTTTAGGAAACGTCCGATGTTTCGGCTAGTCATTCCACCTATCATTAGGGACTTAAGAATTTGTTTAATGAAGTGAGGAGAGAGTGCTTGAATAAGGTAAAAAATAGGTAAAACATTTAGCCATTGAGAGGAGGGGGAATAACCATTGAGGAATAGATAAGAAATTAATTAAATAAATAAAATATGAGAAGAAGGGGAAGAGGAGAAATTAAGAGGGAAGAGGAGAAATTAAGAGGGAAGATGAGAAGGCAAAAAATAAATATTGAAGTTGTGAAAATTGTTTATTAAAATATTTTTATTAATATGAAAAAACAATAAAGAATGAAAAGAAGGATATGAAGGATATGAAATTACATAAAATAGTTATTTAAATTAAATTTATTGAGATTAGAAAGGAGAAGTAGAGAGATAAGAGAAATAAAAGGATGAATTAAAACAATGATGAAATACTCATGGAAAGGAGAAGAGAAAGGAAATGAGAGAAAAGGGATAATTATAACAACAACGAAAGTTTTAAGGTTAAGAGAATCATATAAAACGGAAGCAAAAGTTTTTTTTATGAGGCAATTAATTATCAATTTCCAAGATTCATTGAGTTTAAAGTTGTCTTCTCGATTGAAGTTATTAGGATGCTTTTGAATTTCGATAGCTTCGCGAATCATGTTGTTAGAATAATGAGGGGAAGTGTCGAGAACTTGAGTTTGGTCAAAATAGATGAGGTATTTTGAGTTCTAAGAATGTTTAGCAATATAAGATTTTGTTGTATGATTATTGTTAATGTTGGCCTCATGCATGGGAAATTGAATAAACAAAAAGAAAATATATGTATATGAATGAATAATAAGTGATTTATAAGATGATGATATTACAATGAGGGCCCCATTATAAATACCTAGATGTAGGGCTCCTTTTCACTATTGGATGTCTTTTGATAAAATATGTCTATTCACCAACTAATTGATTATTATTTATTAAATTTATAACATTTTCTTCCCCTCAAAAGAAATTCTTTGCCCCTCACAACATAGGTAACAAAGAGTGTTGTTGACAAAAATGTTTTCTCTCCCAAGAGGCTTCTTCTTTTGGTAAGTTCTTCCACTTAATAAGATATTCCTTAATTATTCATGATTGTAATTTTATTTTTTTTTATTTTATTAGATATATATATATATATATAATTCCTTCTAATCTTAAAATGGCCTCTTTTGGTAAGTTCTTCCACTTAACAATATATTCCTTAATTATTCATTATTGTAATTTATTTTCTGGTGGTAATGATGATTTCTGGTCTTAAAAATAACCTTCAGGCTTCATCATCTAACATGGGAAGTGTTGTATGTATATTTTGGTGTTTACTTGTCCTCCCTTGAGGCAAGATAGATGGAAAACATTGTGAATGTGGTTTTTATTAGGGAAGCTCAACATGTACGCTACTTGGTTGATCCTTTTATTAATATGCTGTACAGAAATTTGATGCAAGTTTATTCTTTCCTTGTTGTTTCATGGATATTTGTAAGTAAGGTTGAAGCGCAAAAATACCCAATATCCAATCTCAAATTATCTTTATGTTTAGTGTTGCTCAATTTGATGCTTCATTTGATTTCTTGTGATATTTAATTTTTCCTTGAGTGTTTGGAGGACCTTTTGGTTTTCTTCTAATTGATCTTTCACTGTATTTATTTATTTTTCTTTTTTCGCTTGATAGCAAATGCATTCCATCTAGGGGGGCCATAAGTATAAAGAGCTTGAAATGGACTTGTTTTGGTTGAAGTATGATAAGTAGAGTTGTACCACAATAATCATTTTAATTTGAAAATTAGGAACAATAATATTAACAATAAAAAACAAGTTTTAAAGAAATACATTAAATTAAAAAAAAAATTAAATTATTTGAAATGTATCATAGTTTCACAAGAATTGCTCTCGGCATCTTCATAACTCATATTTGTCATAGTTTTTTTCTTTTTTGGGTGCTTGGAAACGAGAATGAAATATTGGACACATGAAATAGGAGGAGAGATTTAGATAAACGTATGATACATTTCTCAGTGATATGATCCATATATATACATCATTTTATAACATTTGGATTCATATTCCATAAACTCCGAGATTTATAATGGCTATTTCTAACATCCCCCCTCCCCCCTTAATAAGAATGGGTGTATGTGAATTCAAGTAGAGAGCTAAAATCCAGAAGTGTAAAATTATTAGTGGTTGAATGTGATCTCTTAATTTGGTGGTTTGAAGATGATTACAAACTCTAGAACTTAGCTCAAAAGCTCAATAGTTCTTGAAACATTTACTAATATAGCTAGAAGTTGATGTCTTATTTGAAATGAAAGTGCTCTCAAATGGTGGTTAAAAGATGATGGGAAATTAACGTTGAGCATAAGTTGTGATTCATCTATGAAATGGTGATTTAAGGAAGACCATAAACTAATTTCATGCTTGTGGCTTTGACTCTAGCTAAAGGTTGCAATTCAGAATCGTTTGTTCCTTCTTGACTTATAGGACTATTGATCAATATTCCTTGAACAAATTGAATGTAATTTTTTTATGTTCTTAATGTGAGAGATGACCCTTATGGAGATTCAAAAATTTAAGAGTTTAAAATCATTTCAAGATGAGATGATTCCTTGTAAAAGGTAAACCATGATGGATTTTCCTCTAGAAAATTAAAAGATTATTAAGAAGGAAAGCATTGGTCGTGTTCATCCTCTCATTGGACAACCCCGTGTTTTAGCTTCATCCAACATTTTATGGAGTAAAAAACAAAGGTCAAATGCGAAATTTATCATTATTTTCCTTTTATCAATTGAAAACTTTAATAATCATTATCTATATTTCTTCCATTTTTATCATCAGCTCCATTATCATGAGTTCATTTATCTATTTTCCATTTTCCCAATGAAGTGTTGTTTTCATGTAGAATTACCTTATCTCATCTCCCATTTTTAATTAGTGATTTTCCCATGTTGTATGGAATATTCTTGCACTTCATATTCCTCCACACATTCATTGCCATATTTATCTGAACATTACTTTTACCTCCCCAGATCACTTAATCTTTGCACAAGCATTTTCTTTGGACACCTTACACTCCATGTTTTAACACACAGTCAATTTTACCTTTATTTAATTTTACTTTTTCATACTTACACTATTTTCCAAATTCCCGCATCTCACCTCTGCATTGTTATTATTTCTCCTACCATTTTTATCCTAAGTTCCTTTAACATATCTCCCTATGTTGTGTGGCATCTAGTTGGACATAAATCAAGGTGACACTTGGAAGGTATTTATTGGACATATATAACTGGGAAATGACTTAGCATGGAGATTAGGCAGTGAGATGGTAACTAACTACATGCATAAGATACTCAAGGTTCTGTGGCTCTTTCTACTTCATACACAAATAATATTAGGAGCCTATTTATTTATAAATAATTATAAATGGCCTTCCACACTATAAGTGGGATGAATAGGGCATATTTATAAATGAAAGGCCAAGATTCATGTGGATCAGATCGACGATTATTGAAACACAAACTCTTAGAGGCCATAACTTGAGTTTTTGATGTTTGAATTGGGCAAATGAGATCTCATCAGAAATCTAGAGATGTGAAGAACATTTTGGGAGTATTTTAAATGGATAAAATCATAGCTATCATTTTAGAAAATTATAATAATAGTTGTGACAATTGTGAGCTTATCATCACATTATTTTTGAAAATGATTTTAAAACAAATATAGAATATTGGGAGTGGGAACGAGTTTGGAAGACAAATTCCTAACTTCATATTTTCAAAATGTATCTTTATTAATTTAACAAAATGAGGAAAAAACGAATCATCAAGTAGTTGCAAAGATGAAAAGAATACTATGAAAGGAGAAAACCACATTCAAAAAAAGGATAAGGGTTTTTTTGAAGATATGTTTTTTTCCTTTCTGAAAGATTTTGTGAATTAGACCGGTCAACTTTCCCTCCCATATGTTCTTCTACATTTTTATTTCCATTAGGTTTTTCATGTGTTCTTAGCAACATGAAGATATGAGTATGATTATATCATCTCATATCTTCCATCCACTTCATATTGTATTTAGGTCAAGGCAGAAAGATCCTTGCTTGTAATAAAGCAATGCAGTTTAATTACAACTTATCTAGACTTTGACATTTAGGAGGTTGTTTAGTTTTTAGACAATGTTAAACTTGTCACATTGGGATATTATGTTGGGAAAAATACTTAGAGGGGGGGCAGCTGAATTAGTATTTTAAAACTCCCTTAAACTTCTATTTTCTTATTCATATTTTTGTACACGACTATATTGAAGTAAACATGCGTATGCACGTGACTGCTATGCAGATAACTAGCATATATTCAATTAACTTACTTTTTAGTTAATTCATCATTTGTTTAACTTGAACCAATGTATGAGTACTTCAATAGGCATAAATTAAACAATAACCATGTGTAGTAAGAACAATATAAACCATCACACATAAGAAACACATCAAAACACATGAAAACCAGGATTTTTAGGTGGAAACTAAATGTGGGAGAAAACCATCGTCTCTATCTTCTTTTTATTATAAATAAATACTTCTTACAATATTGTATTGGCACAGACTCATACCAGCACGTAGGCACCCACCTATAGAAGGCTACAACCGTCTCTCATTCTCTAGCACCCACTAGAAGGGAGCTCCAACCCCCTGACCTCATTTATCGGCACCCACCGGAAGGGAGCTTCAACCCCGTGATCAGATTTATCAGCGACCACTGTAAGGAAGCTTCGACTTCCTCACTAAAGGCTCCAACTCTCAACACCTCCGTGGACCATGTTTCATAATATTTCATACTAGATCCACCTTATCAAACCATGAGAATGTATAGGCCATTTTTCATCAAATTTTTAGAATGGGCCCACTACCGTCATATAAGCTCAATACCAAATAATAAAATTGAAACCAATCATCATATAAAATCACTTAGTCACTGATCTGGATTTAAACAGGAATGCAACAAATTACAGACATAACCTTAAATACAGAGATGTAGCAAAAATAACACTTCATTTCATTAATATCAAATACTAAAATATGCTTACGAACAGAATGGAAATAAGACTAGCTCAGGCGATGGTAGCTTATCTCTGAGAATAGATGTGGTGGCTACATGCCTTAGAACTATGTTAGAATGAGGCTCAAAGGCCTATTTATTATTGAGAAACAATGAAAAAACCTAAACATAAAAAAACCTAACCCTAGGAGATGAAGCACCAAACTATGGGCCTCGTTTGGGTAAATTGGTACATCAACTTCCTGGGTCGTAACTTTGGCATAAGATCTTTGTTTGATGCACACACTACCTCGTTAGAAAGATCTATCTGAGGAATACAAATTTTGAATGAACATTAATTTATAGCCCATGTTGGTCTTGGTTTTCCTAAAACATGTCGTCTAGGGCCTCAAAATCGCTCCAAAGTTCAGGACCCGAAAAACTGGCAAATTTTTTAAATTGTGCTACAAATAAGGAAACTGAAAAACTAAAAGAAACAATGGTGGAAGTCCAAGTGGAATAGGCGGGTGGCCACCAGTATCCACCTGGATCAATCACTATACAAACTAAGACCCAAATCAATCTCAAACAGCCAAAACAGTTAGATCACTGTAAATCGATTGTCCAGAATACCAATCCACATATTGTTCATCACAAAAACCAGATTATGTCACTGCAAACCCTGATCAACCATATATCAAAATATATATGCTATTTTTCTTAATCATATTCGCGTATATACAAACTTTCCATGAAGCATACAAGCATATAGATCTCAAAGCATTAAACCATGAAACTGAATCACTGTCATACTGAAATACAGAACCAATCACAGATCTCTTAACCACATACAGGTAACAACATCATTACTATTCAATAAATCATTCCAAAAATCATTTAACCTCAAACATCACTATTAAACCCATATCATAATGAAATACTTCATTGATAAACAACAACAAACACAACAAGACTGATTTAGCTGATAAGACATGATATTTGGAAAAACCCTAGAATATGTACACAACCCTTACAAAACACTTTTGCCTATGTACATGCCTTTCATATGTGATACCCATGTATAGATCTATCCATACTGCAGAATCGATACGCTACTACTAAAAATTTGATATGCGTATGTACGCGCTTTTTCTAAAACAAAGCTAGATACAAATATGTAATTATTAACTCATACCTTTGTTGCACAATAGAAATTTAGTCAAACCCATACACAATATAAAACACACCTCAAAACATTATCATCATAGATCAAACCAGCCCATAAGTATATTATTCAATGTATATTCATTTCATATCTATTAGATCTGATCCATCATCATATTCCTTGGTGCATACTTATTTCAGATCAAACTATTCACTAATAACCCATAACTTGCACACTAAACACTTTGATCTCCATCTCCTTATATAGCTTAGGTCTTAGCCAATACCATGGGATAAATCCTTAGTAATTTTTATGGTATTCTTTGACAAGATCAAATATCCATTGTCGCGCTCATTACTATGGGCCAATACCATGGTAAAGATCCTTGGAATTTAGGATACCATGGTGCAGAAACTGTACACGATTTCTCTTCTCCATAGTCACGTGTGTACGCGGATTTCTTCACGGAAACCACATGTATTTCTCAAAACATCACCTTCATTATTTTTCTGTCTCTGGACTGTTATGCCTTTGTCAAAACTTTTTGTCACATGTGTACTAGCTTGTAAAATCATCCTGTTATCATGATGTTGAAAATCTTCATCAAGTAGGTTTCCATCAAGGACAACTCATCAAGTAGGTTTGCATCAAGAACAATGCATTTGCCATAATGGAAAAAATCTCCCCCTTTGGACTTAATGGTAACCACTTTGGTGTTTGGTTACCAACCATCTGTAGATACTTGTCGATATACCAAGTTTCTCTCCAAGCAGTCTTTCTCCAAAGACCAAGCTACTCTCCCATTTGACATCAAGGGAAAAGGGTTGAGCAATGTTTAATGAAGGCGTCTCTCCCCATTTGTAGATATGATCATTGTAGGTCTTATATGAACACGATATACTAACCGTTCTCCCCCTGAGCACAAGCTGAATCTTGTAGAATATTTACAAAGAATTACATGAATTTATGACTCAACCAAATATGAACTTTCCTATCACCAAAGACTCATGCTTTCATCAATTACCCAACATAGCGGGGTTACATATTTGACTCAACATTACATCAAATTCCCAACATGGGACTACATACATAATTGACCTAACTCCAATAGTCCAAACATGACTAAGTATTACACTTATTACATCATGGGTCTTTACATGACCTCTACGTCAAGTGACAGATATGACATTTATAACCAAGACCAAATACCTCAATACTAAGGTAGTAAGACCAAGATAGTCTTCAACAATCATCATATACTATATAGGATCTGCACCATAAGCATCTAACAACAACACCATGAACATAGTCAAGAAGCAATATAATATCATCAACCTGTGACCAAGTATGCATCATCAACAACATAAGATTGTTCCATAGAAATCATCCCCTTGACCTCGTCAAAGTCAACTTGCTATTTCCCTTAGTAGGAATATCCTCAATCCAAATTCATCAAAGTCATATAGATCGTTTGCAGTACAACAACATATATTTTCATGCATCAACAAAATATGTGAGAAGAAAGCATATCATCATAAAGTAAGATAGGGCAATGTAGCATCATTCATCAACATCATCAATGTGTAACTAAATATACGATGTATCCAAGTATCATTGAACAGATGTAGCAGTAGTATATTAATAACCATATCTTCATGAAACCTACAACAACATCATTCTCTTCGCCCTAATTCTTAATGCAAGAATAAAGACTAATTAATTATTATGCAGTGTAAGTAATCATCCATAAGATCCCTTTATGTAATTCATTATCATCAAATACCCATCCCTGTGATCCCATATCATCAATATCATCATGCTTAGAACCATACTCTTCTATAAACATACCATTTTCAGCATAACATGTACATGTAATAGGTGTAAGGACCAAGAACAACACCATAGGCTTCATCCATGATAGCAGTATCATCATCATCAAATACTCATAGCATGAGATAACAAGATCTACATGTTCTTTCCACCAAGAAAAATAATATTTCTCTATCATATCATCACTAGATAGTATTCCATCATCACAAATATGATTAGTGGTTCAAACAATATATAAGAATTAGCCATAATTTCACCAAAAGAAACTCATGCATTACAACAATAGCATAGCATCATTCAAAAACTTCAGTAACATGAGTATCTTCATCAGCATCACCAATGATAAGCATCATTATGTACCAAGGAATTCTCAAGAAAACATAATGCCAACAATGAACTATTAGAATCATAGAAAATGCTCCCCCTGCATCTTTTCCAACTATTTATTGCCAAGTTTGATCATATCAACTCATCCATTAGTAAGGACAACAAATAAACTTCATCAATAAAGCATCATCAACTCTAAAAGCCAAAACCACTTAAATAGCATCAATCAGACTGCAATCAATCAATTTCAGAACCAGAAAGACAAATAAGAGTTAACTGAAGTATATAAAAACTTTTCCCTAAGCCCATCCCATTGTTTCTTCATCATAGAGAAACATACGCAACTGTCTAAATTAGAAGTCGCTATATACGTGACTATATTTCATTGGATCTATGTAAATAAGATGAAATGTTTAATTTTCATAACTATAACTCCCCCTGAGCCTGTTTTTTCTATATTTTTCCACTATTATCACATTAGATGCACTTTTAGTAATGTGAATATCAACACAACCATGGGAATCATCATTAATATATGTATTTCTCCCCCTGAACTTATACATCATTGATCTTGAGGACCTGATAATCATATTTTGTTCTCGCAAGGTCAGGTACCTCATATTACTTCTGCAATCACTAAGAGAAGTAAGCTTTAAGATTAATGGAATGTAGTAGGGGTAATATTCCCCACGTTTCTAATTGATGTTCCTTCTTCCTCTAGATCTACTTGCAATTTCTAATTATGTGTTGGAACTTCTCCCATGTCGTGGCTTGTTCCACATTCTTGACCTGGAACCAGTGGCCTTATGCCGAAATGAGTTACAAGAGAAACAATATCCATAAAACAATCCTTTGTACCTAGAAACTGATCTTGACCTTCATTTAGGAGACTCTTTTACAAGTGTGTGACTTGATTCAATTTTCTCTTGAACAATACTATATTTCTTTTTTCTACTATACTATATATGATCATCATCAATGCTATTCTTGATTAAAGGAGAGGGTTGTTCATTAATAATATTATCTAGAGACTCAGACGCCTTGGACCACTTGTTGATCTTCTCATAGCCTTCCTTTAGGGTCATAACTTCATATTCCAATGTTTCACAATACTTTTCCTTTTCTTGAATTTGTTTTCTCGTTCTTTCTGTTCTTCTATTGGTTGCTTCTATTCCATCTTCAACATGTTTATTTCTTCAATCATACTATTTTCTTTTGATTCCAACTATCTGTTAGCATTCTTGAGTTTATCATTCTCCTTTAGAGCTTTCATTAAATCATCTATCTCAAACTATCTGATTCATCTATTACCTAATATTCAAGAGCCATAATTACAAGATAATATGAATATGAATTTCCTTGGTCATCAGATGTGCTATGACTATCTTCATTAGAGTAAAATATTTTCTTATCAAAGAACTTATTTGTAGCAACATTCTTTCCATTTTCTTTATGATTTTCTCTATAAGAAAATTTGGATGCATAACGGCTTACCCTTCCACAAGAAAAACATTTAAAGGGAAGGTTCCCTTTGAATTTTCTAGTTCCTACTTGAAAATTTCTCACGAAGTTTGCTTCTTCCTCATGCGATATGTACCTTGTGAAATTGGGTGCTTCCTTCTATCTCCCTTTATATGTGGCTTTGAAATTTTCTTTTCTCATGTCCGAAGGCCCGCATTTCCACATCTCTAATGTTGTCAATATTCCATGGAGTTGATCAAGTGTGAGACTTTTGAGATCTTGCATTTCCTCAATAGACTTTGGAATCGAACTTTAGAGTTAGTGATCTCAATATATTTTCAACAATATTAGAATATTTCATTTTGTCGCCAATATTTATCATGGAATTAACACTCTCATCTACTCTAAGGAAAAATCCTGCAATGATTTCATCATCGTGCATTTTCAATGTCTCGTATTGTTTTCTGAATGTTTGGAGTTTAGAACTTTTTACCTTAGTGTCACCTTCATAACTTTGGATAGGCTTATCCCACATTCCCTTTTTTGTGTTAAGTTTCATTACTTTCAGGAACTTGGGCTCAACCAGACTTCCCAAGATGGAATTTACAACCTTTGCATTGATTTCATATTGTTTCTTTCCTACAATGTTTGTGGGAATGGAGGTTGGATATTGATATCCACTTTCAATGATTTCCCACACATCATCTCCCAGCATCTGTAAGTATGCTTTCATCCTAAATTTCCAAAAGACAAAGATAGTTCCATTAAATAAAGGTGGCTTGATAGAAAATATTCCTTCTTGACTACTCATCTTGACGGATATCCTTCAAGCGATCAAGCTTCTTCTGAAGGACTTGTTATGATACTAATTGTTGGGAAAAATACTGAGAGGGGGGGGTGTGAATCAGTTTTAAAACTCACTTAAAAAATTATTTTCTTATTCATATTTTTGTACACGACTATACTGGAGTAAACATGTGTATGTACGTGACTATTATGCAGACAACTAGTGGATATCCAGTTAACTTTTCAATTAATTCATCATTTGTTTAACTTGAACCAGTGTATCAATACTTGAATAGGGATAAATTAAATTGTAACCATGTGCACTAAGAACAGAATAAACCATCACACATAAGCAACACATCAACACACATGAACACCGGGATTTCTAGGCAGAAACCCAATATAGGAGAATGTAACAACCCTTGTGAAATTCCATGTAATAAAATTTAAAAAGACAATAATCACAGTTGATGGGACACTTATTCCAACTTGAATGGTGGGTAGGAAAACCTAAGGGGTGTTCATTTGGCTATTTATGGCTAAGGAAATTGGAAAAGTCAATGGATAAGGATTTGGAAAAGCATGAGGCATTAATTGGCATTTCGTTTATGAAAATAATGGAAATTAGGAGAAAAGGAAGGTGAAAGGTCACAGGTTGCATGTGAGGAGGAAATTGAAGGAAAATAATGGAAAATGAAGAAAATAGAGGCCTCATTAATAAAAAGGCTTTTGGTCATCAATGGGAAAGGCTTGGTCAGTTGAGTTTTGGAGCTCTCTCATTATTCTCTCTCTCTCACTCTTGGACACTTAGATTTTTCTTGGAGAAATTTTGGCATTGGAGCAAGAAAGGAAAAGAAGGAAAGAGGAAGCAAAGGTCAAGAAGGGAAAGGCAAGATCAAGCAACTACAACAATATTCATTGCAGGTATCAACTTGCATGTGTATTTTCCTTGCTAGATTTGGCATGCATGGTATTGCATGTGGTTCTTTTCTATTGTGACATGGGCTTTTCCAGGTGTAACTGTGTTTTCATCCTAGCCTTGTAATTTCTGGATAGTCATGGTGTGGTGGGGTTCTCATGTTTTGGTTGAGCTAGATTTCCGGATGGATTCAAAGCTGAGCGGGGTGGATCTCGGAATGATAGAGAACATGGCCTAGCGGTCCCTGAACCAGACTGTGGATCACAGTAAAGCCACTAGCCTAGTGACCCTTGAGCCAGACTCTGGGTTGTCGTAAAGCCATAATTGTGTTACCTCGGTGGGCCTAGGAATCCTTATGGGTGAATGATGGGATATACGGTAAAGCCAAGAGGTGGTTTTCTCTCTGTTGGGCCTAGTAATCCCGGGTTTGGGATATGCGGTAAATCCTGGAGAGAGGGTATCGATTTAGGGCCTAGTGATCTAGGTTTGGATTGCGGTAAAGTCTGAGATACTAGGAGACAAGAACATTTCTCACATTGTAGGTGGAGAAATCCAGTGGTATCAATGCTTTCTTGGCCTAGTGGTCAGGTGGAGATCACGGTAAATCCTGTTATGATGTGTTCATTGTGTTTTCCTAGTGATCTGGGATGTATTATGGTAAATCCTGGTTTCTATTGATGAGGGTGAGGTGGTTTAGCCTCGGTATGCCATGGTTTAGTTCTTTTGGTTGGAGTCCCACATTCATGCTTGGAATATGGCACGAGGGTGATTAGCTAAAGAGAGACTTGGCTCAACCAATCTATGGTCGAGTGGAATGTGGTAGTCCCATCTTGGGTTGGTTCATTGCATTCATTAATGAGAAAATCATTCCCTTGATTTTCATGTGTAAATGTACTGATGTATATGTGGATTTTGATGGCTGATATGTTTATCGTATTTATGTTCATATTATGATGGTTATATGTATATTTTATGA
Organism: Pinus taeda; assembly: GCA_000404065.3. Lineage (NCBI taxonomy): Eukaryota > Viridiplantae > Streptophyta > Pinopsida > Pinales > Pinaceae > Pinus > Pinus taeda. Next base: position 75,489 of record APFE031405039.1, on the reverse strand, counting down.
CAACATCTATGTATGGCTCTCAACATGTTTTTACTTGTACATGAATGGATAATGTGTCTATGACCTAATAGATGATAATGCAGCAAATGACATGAGGTAACAATGCTTCATAGTGATTCTCAGATACGTATGATATCCCTACACTTAATTATGTTGTTTACACATATAGGTTGCATGTTGATGATATGTTTAATGAAATGTCTGTCATGGCTAGTAGGGGTTTGGTTAAGGTCTTGTTCAACTTATTTCTTTTGTATCATTTTTTCCTTGTACTTCTACTAATTTTAAGCCATCACTCCATTTTGGGTAGTGACCCGGGCTCTGGGCTAGAAAAACTGGCTTAAATCTCGGGGTCACTGGCATAAAACTAGAAATTTTGGTCTCTGGTCGCTCCCTTTCCCATAGCATGAGAGCAACTATGGCCTAAGAGATCTGAAACCTTAGTGGGACCCAGGGACATGCTGTTTGAGTGGATGAAATATCGCCTAAGGATTTTGAAGCTGATGTTGGATGACTTTGTCTGATGTTTCATTCGATTTCGCTTCCTTAAGGTCACATAGGAGGTCGAATCTAATCATAGTAGCCTCTCGGCTCATGTTTACCCTAGTTGGTGTGGTTACTTGGGTGGATGTGGGAGGAGGGTGTTATAGAATGGTATTAGAGCATGGTTCAACTCTTGAACTGGATGTGGGGTGTGTGTGTTGGTCATGCATGCATGTTAGTTGCATGTGTGTCTCGTATACTTGCATTACATGTATTTGTTGCATTTGCGTAATTATTGATTATGGTTGTAGTATGGTTATCATGGAGAATTTGATATTAATTTTATGGAATGTATATGTCATGAGTATGTGACTGGTTGCATATGGTTATATGTCGCTTACATGATTGATTTTATGTCACCTACTTACATCCTTGTATGTTACATTACATTCTTGAATATTTTGATTACATGAATCAGTCTTGTAGGTTGATTACAAGACTTGAACACTTATGCTCGACTACATGCGTTTATGTGTATGTGTAGTTGACTAGGCATTGCTTATGCATGTGGTAATGTGTACAATGGAGTAATGGTTGTTTTCATGCATGAGGCCATGGTTTGTGTAGTGGATATGGTCATGCATTGATGATTGGACTCTAGTTAGAATGATGCATATATGTTTCGGTAATCATGTGTTATATGTCTATATGCAGTCATTATGCATGAATACTAGGTCAGAATGCCTTGTGAATTCATGGTATGCAATTTAAGTCATCATGATGCTAATGTATTGGCTAAGATAGTGCTGAAGATGCAAATCATTAATCTGAAGTTGCAACAATGGACCTCGAGGCAAGAACATGTCGTCATACGGGTATTGTATGTTTGGCATGTAGGTATGTAAGTCAAGCATTGTTATATGCATTAGGTTTATGTACATGTCTTTTGATGTTATGGTTACATTCATGACATATGTTAGTTGATTAGTGTAGTATATCCACATGAGTTCAATAATCATGAATGATGGTAACATGTGGTTGTATGCATTGATATTGTTGTTTTATGTTAGATAACTTGATGATTATGTTATATGTTGTTGACGAGCAGGTTATAGTTTAACTTGTTCTTGATATATTCTAGTACCTTAACGATTAGGGTTAGTAGATTAAGATCTTGAAGATTATATGTATTGTATTAACCTGGATTAGTCTATGCAGATGATTATGGTTATGACATTTAGGTATGAGTTAATATTTTGTGATGTTATGTCATACTAATCTAGACTGATCATGCATATGTGATTGTTATGCATGAATGAAAAATTTTTACGAGCTTATGATGTGAACATGTTAGTTAGTTACTGTTATAGATATTATGATCTTATGTGTTCTTGACTTGATATGCTGTGAAGTTATATCATGCTAACTAGATTGATTGTGTAGACAAGAAAACCTCCCCTGAGATACACTAAGGTATGAGTTTTCTTATGTAGTATACTTGGTGCTTCATTGTTGATTATGACGTCTATTTGGTGTTGATTGTTTGATGTCTATTATGTCATCTAGTTGATTTATTTAACATGGTATGTTTGTAAGTTGGTTGAATTTTTGATGAATTGCATAATATGAGTATGTGTTCAATGATCTTGTTTAGATTATTGTCCTAATACATGTGCGTTGAGACAGATGATATGTACTTGAATGTAGTTGACAGTTGTGGCATTATGTCTAATGACTATGAGTTGACTATGGATTATGACATGATAGTTAGTGTTGCTAAATATTGATTTCAAATTGATAGATATGATTGTATTGATATTTGGAACATGTGGTTGACATGTGTGAGCAGTGGAAGGAAACATGCTTGGTATTAGTGTGACAAGGTAATAATTGATGTGCTTATGTAACTAACAGTTGGGTAATGTGACAGTACATAGTAAGCCTTTATTGCAGCAAGGAAAAGGTCAAAGAAAGGAATTGGGTAAGAATTCTTTTGGATATGTTTGAAAACCCTAATTCCAAATGAATGAGTGCTTTGCACACAGGAAATCTTCTTAACCTTGATGTTGTCTAACATTATGTGGATATTTGCTATAGTCATGAACATGTACTTGACAAGTATATTAGTCAGTCTCTAGTTACAGGTGGATTTGTCAAGGGAATTGGAGTCCCTTGAGAGATGGCATGGATGTGTTCTATTGTAAGAAAAGTGCTTGGCACAATAAGGTAAGGTAACTGGTGTATTGTAAAGTTTAAATATGCTTTGAAAGTTATATGTTTATGGTAGTATGATGCAGGAGATTGAATGGGAAAGAAATTTCCATGAGATTCTAAAGAAGGCTCGGGTTGAGCTTTCCTTGGGAACCATGGGGATTAAGACATGGTGTCTGTTGTTAGTCTTGTGCCTTTGGTCTTTTGCGATTGTTGCACTTCATTTGCAATTTTGATTGGGTTTGGTGCATATCTATGCCATTTTGTTGCGGTGCTTATTGCTTTTGGTTTTCATGGTCTTCTTGTTGTTGTTTCCATTCTTTCCTTTTATTGTTTTGAGTCTTGGGAATTGGTTGGGAAAGAGGAAATTTAATGGAGCTCGAGGAGATCTGTGTGGTACCCAACATGTAATGTAAGACATAGATGAAGTTCAGTGCATGAGTAAGCACATCGGAAGGTAAAATTGTGATAGTCAGTTGGACAGGCAAGGTCCATTGTGGTAAATCGAAGGTGGCATATAGTCATGAGAAAGGTCTCTAGAAAAGGTAAAGTATATGGATATGAGGTGTCGGATGCCTTGGCTATGTTGGGAACTATTGTTCTCAACGTCGTGCATGTTGTGCATGAATAAGAAGTTTTTTTAACCTTTACCTTGATATCTGGTAATTATGTTATGATCATGATTATGTTGATGTTTAGATATGTATACATGTAGGTGTATGTATGTCATGTATATATGTGTGTGTATGTATTTCGTTGTCTAACATGACCATGATTGTCTTATGCTAATGTTTATAGGTACATATGTATGTATGTATGTGTGATATTGACTAACTAGATCATTATTATTTTATCTTGATGTTTATATTTATGTATGTATCCATGTATATATGTCACTGTCTGACAGAGATTGTCAGGGATCGTTCTTGTGGAGGAATGATTTCTTATGAAGGTGAATGGTATGACAAGGTTCCTAGTCTTACTAGAAATAAATTCGGAAGAGTAGTCATGAAAGATATATGAGGTCAGTATCACGTGAATATGAATTTATATTGTATCCTTGTATTATTCTGATTTTTATGTTATGCACAAGTTATAGCGAGCGATACATTAACAAAGTGAAAGTAGTGTGGTTTGTGGCATTCTAAGATAAGCATGGATAAGACACTAGAAGAAAGGTTTCTTGGTAGAGACAATGTACTTTTGGATGTGAGGTACTATTGTTATGCATATGCTATATATGTTGTAAATGTTGCATCTGTGATGATTGTGCACATGCAGTATTGTGCATATGTAGTGTGTGTGCATGTTGCATGTGCAATATTATGGACAAGGTGTTAGTACAGATAGTGTTGTATGAATTTTGCATATTTAGTGTTGGGTATAGATGGTGCTATGTACATGTTGGATATATGATGTTGTGTACATATTGTACTATGTGCATGATGTATATCCAGCATAGTGTGCATATGGTGCTATGTGGATGTTGGATATTTGATGTTTTGTACATACAATGCTATGAACATGTTGGATATGTAGTGCTATGTACATGTAGTGTTGCATACCTGTGGTGCTATGTACATATTGTATTGTGTGCTTGATTTTACAAGTGGTGTTGTTTGCATGTGGTGATGTGTACATGTTGTACAAGTGGCATTGTGTGTAGGTGGTGTTGTGTACATGCCATGCATGTGGCATTGAGTGATGTGGTGTCGCATACATGTAGTGTATGTGGTACTGTGTACGTGTGGTATTGTGTGCACATTGTAAAGGTGGTGCAGTGTACATGTGGCGTTGTGTAGATGGTGTTGTGTACATGTGATGTTGTCCACACATTGTGTAGATGGTGCTTTGTACAGATGGTACGGTGTACATATTGTACATATGGTACTAGTGTACATGTGGGATTGAGGGCATGTCATACATGTTGTGTTGAGAGCATGCAGTACTATGTATGTGTATTTTTTAGTTGTGGTGTCGTGACATGTGTACTTGTTGTGTTGTACTCTGTGTGGGTACATATACCATGTGGTGTTGTACATCGGGTATGAATGTATAAGTTGTGTTGTATATCAGATGTATGTGTATGCATTTTGTGGTGTCGCGTGTTATGTGTAGATGCATGTCTTGTGACGTGTTAGAGCTCTATAGTGATAGGATTCATAATTTTGAATTGGCTAAGGTTAATTCTTGTAATATTGTACATACCTTTGCTTTCAAATGTTTTCCATATTAAAATTAAAAAATTTGAAGAGGGTATGTCCTAAAAGAAATATCAAAGAAAAAAATGAACAAGAAAAGATCAAAAAAATGAAAAAATATGAGCCCCAAACAAAAACAGATCATGAAAGTGTGCAAGTCCAAGTGCCACTACTCTTTGTTTTACTGTTTAAAATAATGGTTGTGTGCAGCTTATCAAACATGCCATAACCCATGATAGTCAAATTGTTTAATCTTGACTACTCCATGCTTTAATTTTCATGTTTATAGTTAGAGAATAAAGACCTGGCCAAACTGTTTAATCTTGGTAGATCAATAGATAGGTAGAGAAATAAAAGGAGCTCATTAGTTTAATCTGAGCTCTTCGAAGATATAAGGTTAGAAGTAGATAGTTTGTTTCATAAAAGAAAAAGGAAAGAAAAGGGTTTGCTAGCTTAAGTGCAACCAATAAAGTGAACAAAAGATGTCATGGTAAGTAAAGGGGTAAGTAGAAGAAAGGTTGCAAAAATACAAGCTATTTGAGGCATAAGCACATATATCATGTTTAATCATGTGTTTTAATGTGCAGGAGTAGTTATGAAAGAAAGAGGATGCTCATAAGTTCATTTGGTTAACCTCCCCCATTCCATTTCACCCCTCACTACATACTTAATTAATTTCCCCTTTTACCACCTCATTTCTTATGTAAACCCCTTTTTCCTTCATTTTTACCCTTCCCCTTTGGTTTCACACATTCCCTAGAAAATTACCATCCAAATTCATTCCCCTACCAAAAAAGCCCCTTTTCCCTAGTGTGAAACCCTTTCCCCATGCAAAAAATCATTTTCCCTTTGTAATTTCCCTAAAAACCCCAAACAAACCCAGAACACCCTTTCATCTTAAGTTTTATCCCCCTGCATTTATTTATTAACTCCGCTACAATATTATTTTCTTGACAAAACCTTGACCCCACTTCATAAACCTGCATTACAGAATAACCCCTCATTTATCCATTGATTAATTACACTTAAGTGTAATTAACCCCTAGGCCCCGCTAAATGTCTCCCCCATCTCCCGCCATGCATCTCTTCCACACGATGGCCATTAGATCTTGCATCCCCAGATCCTACGACCCTCACCCATATCGCTCCCATTATCTCCCAACCTTTACCGGCCCGAGAGCACGTGATATGCGCAGTATTGCTCGAGCCCCCTTGGGTTACGTGGCGACACCGCGTTAAGTCGTGTGCTCTCAGGAAAATACCATCCATCGCTCAAAAGTGGTGTGATGGCCTCCCTAAACTGCCTCCTTGCCCAAAGCAAAAAACTTCTCACTATTCACTAATCTAATTTCACACCAATTTCTAACCGCTCCCGGTTAAAAGCCCACATACCCCTAGTTTCACTCTTTTCTCTCATTTTCTCTATGAAAGCATTCAAAGATTTCCTGCATCCCATGAGCTTCTGCAACTAGTTCTGGCCACCAATTGCCTCTCAAACACACTTTGAAAGCCCAATTCAGCCCTCTAGTGCCTGACTGAAGCCACAAAACCCTCTATAGCCACCATTCAAAACAAGTTTGCATATTGAACCTAATTTTCCAGGTATTTCAATATAGAACCAGAGAAACCCTCTCAAATTCAAAAGTATATAGTAAATTCAAACATTAAAGTAATTGAATTTAATAAATTTCCCTTGAATTGAAAGTATTTCCCCTCAAATACCAAAACCCCTATCCTGCAAATTTCCATTAACTTATCATTGTACTAGAGTTTTCAAGACTTCATTTTCACAAACTATATAAGCCCAATTCCCACATTTTATCACAGAGATGGCTACCCAGACCTCTTTGGAGGTTAGACCGGTCTCAACCCCTCACCTGGACATTGACCATTTGGCCCTAGAAAACAAGGATTTCCAAATTAAAGACATAACCACTCCAAGCCACCTTCTGAAAATCCACTGCTAGAGTAAGGATAGGTTTCTAAACCATGTAGATGATATTCCCCTTTGGGAATCCAATTTGTCCAAGTATACATTCCTAGTAGTTCACCCATTCCTGGACAATGTGCATTTTTGTCATGCCTGCTATATCCCTAGCCAAAGGGCTATAATTGCCCCAAACCATGAGTTATTATTCACCATTAATGTTGAATCCATCAACCAAATGCTGCAAATCCAGCCTAGTCCTAATTTGAACTCTTTGTCCATTGGAAGTCTATTGGACCTGTACATCACAATAGACCCAGTAAGAATCAAGCAAATTTTCTAGAATTTCATCATTGAGGAATGCCATACTCCTACAGACATTCCACCCTATGGTTCCACTATTTTTTCAGAGACTGGAAGGTGCATAATCACCATGCTCTCATGCATCCTAGGATACACATCAGATGAGCATGTGGATGATGTCATCATGGCCTTCCTATCCATGTTCACTCCAGGCAAGCCTCTTGCTATTATGTATGATTATGCTTAGTTCATTGCAGATAGAATGCATGAACAATTCACTAGACTGCCCACTGAAAGAGTTTTGAAATACCCTTCAGTGTTGTTTTATATGCTTTTGTATTATGATACAGACAAATTCCCCATGAGTATCGATAAATTGGACACCAAGGGAAAGGAGAGATCAGTCATCTACTGGACATCCTTGGTCCAAACGAGTTTTCCACATCATTCACATACAAAGACTTCATTGACTTTTTTGTGTACCTAGTCATGAACATGCTGACTTCTAAGACTCAGCCTAGAATCAGCCCAGAGATCAAGAGAGTACTGTAATTGGCCATGAACAACAAGGTTGGAGGTTGGTACTTGTACCAAAACCACACTGAGATCAGGGTTTATGGTTGTGAGCTAGCCCCCTATAACCTACCCAAATACCTCCCTATGAGGATATTTTCTCTTGAGTACTTCAGACAAATCATCAGCTCTGATGTGATACATTTCCTAGCTTATAGGAAGAAAACCCAGTTCAAGGTAAAAAACCAAATGGTCCCATTCATTTGCAACAACAAAGAGGCTGGACTAGAGGCCAACAAGTTACTTCAACAAATGAAATTCAAAAATTGTTTCATGTGGCACTATGATCCTCATGGGGTCATAAACAAGCTCAGACTCAGGGTCAAGTTGGGAGCATACATCCACCACCCAAGACCTGGCATTAAACAGTTTGCTAACAAGAATGAGTGGGTGGAGAACACCTTGATTGACATGGACATCATTGTTGTGGATGTAGAGAATACACTTATTGATTTGGAAAGACAATTTGATCATAACTCTTTCCTGCAGGTTCTAGAACAAGGGGATCCAATGACATTCCTCTTGTCATACAGAATCCAGTAAATGAGAAGAAGAATCTTAAAAGGAGCAGGGATGAGGCATCTAGCTCTGCCATGGAGACTATTGATGAGTTGATTAAGCCAAGAAAGAGGCCCAAGTTGAATCTCGTCTTTGAACAGGAGGAGAACATTGCATCAAAGGAAATAATTGACACTAAGGCAATGTGACAGAAAGGTAAAGAAACAATTGCGTCAGAGGAAACACAACAACCATCAACCTCCAACACACAGATGATAGAGACAAAAGAGTATGGATGTTTCTTCCTATGCCAGGCCAACTAACAAGGAAAAGGACATCAAAGACAAATTTAAAGAGATAAAGATGAGGAATGAGAAACTAAAGGCAAAGACATATGCCCAATACCTCAATCTCACACCACCAAACCAAACTAGACTAATTTTAGCCTTTGACATGAAACAAAGAAAATTGCAGGTCTCATTTTTGCAACCCACTGTACAGCAACCAAAGACCTCAACAGATTACAAGAAAACTAATTTTGAGGTCTTGGACAAGGATGTTCATCCCATTGATCGGATATAATTTCACAAGCACGCTGGAGAAATGATCTACTCCACCCTCACAACAAAGGCCATGGCTTCTTACAAGCTGTAGGATTCATTGGACATTGTGACAACACAATTCAAACTGGAGAAGGCCTCTTCATAGGCTAAAGAGACCAAGATAAAGTACTTGGAGGACTTTGTTATTGAACTGGGCCATGACCCAAGTGATGTTAAGGCCACAGAGAATCTAATCAAAAAGAAGAATGAGGACATAACATCCCTCAAGAAACGACTCAAGTTGCCTCATTTGCAGCACCCACAGACAAAGGAAGTTCTAGAAATCCATACCAATCATGAGGAAATGATGAACTTAGTGCTGCAACTGAATGATCAGTTAAAGGAGATGGAGAAGGAGTTAGATAGCTTGATTCAGCTCAAACAAGCTAGTATTGATAGTGCTCCTGCAAATTTCATTCCAACAGTGACCACAACTGTACCTTCTACTTTGGCAGCAACATTAGCTCCCAATGCTCCAATGGCCATTGCACTACCGACATCTGCACCAACTACATCAGCAAAATGATCAACAAAAACAACCTCCACAAGTGATGAAGCAAATAGGCTGGTAAAATCAATGGAAGAAATGTCCATTTAGACCAATGAGATGAACAAACTTAAGGAGAAAGTCACCAGCCTGGAGATAGATTGAAAACTTGCCCAGATCATGCATAAAGAAGAACAACAAAAGGCTACAAGGATGAATGAAAGGATAAAAAGCCTAGAGAAATAACTGACATTGAGTGAGCCTATAGGTAAGGCTAAAGAACAACTATGGGCCAAAATCATTGACTCTATCAATGATATTTGGCCATCCATCCATGTCATTTTTGAATAGATTGACTTAATAAAGCAGGCTACAGAAGCCATTGAAAGGGTTAAAATAGAACTTGGGGATATGCCAGAGGAAGCTGCAAGAATCATCCACTTCCACAACTCCAAGAATAAGTATGAGCTACAAGAACTAGAGATACCTGATAGGACAGATACAATTTTGGAAGTTAGAAAAGTCCTCACTAAGAGGAATTTGATGTTGAATTTAGAAGATAAGTGTCAAAACATGCAAATAGTCGTTGACAGGTTCATGGCTCAGTTTGAACTTTTGAAGGCAAAAGGATTACCTAATCCCTTAGTAATAACTGATAAGCTAATGACACAGACAGATTACAACAAGAAGATTAGGGAAGTGGCCAGAGATCAGGTAAACACTTCATCTATGAAGGGCTTGCTAATAGGCAAAGTGTTGTACCAAAATTTTGAAAACTTGTTTTACCTCCAGCATGAGGTAAAACACTTGTTTATTAATAAGCCTACTTTTGCCAAATATACAGAGGCAGATGAAATATACAGAAATATGCTCAATATCCAATTACCAGATGAGGAAAGATGGGAAAAATTGAATGATTTACTGTAGTAAATACACAGTAAAAATATAAATCTACAGTAAAAAGTAAAAAAACACAGTAAAAGGATATTGACAGGTTAGCAAGGTTAAATTGTATCAAATGAAAGAGTATCAAATGAAAGGTTAAAGTAAAATAGAACATCCAGTGTGAAGACCAAACAACCAAGCAGCATAAAAGGGCAAAAGATCAAAGAGCAAAGCCAACAGAACCTAAATAATAGGGACTAAGCAGCAATTCAATAGTTTTCTCTATCTTCTTGCATGAAGATATTTCTTTTTCCTAGATTAGTTCTCAATACAGGTTGAGATATTTTGTAATTCCTTTTGTATAAATACTTCATAATTCAAAGTATTAGGGTGGATTATTTTACATTTGTAGAGTTATTTGATCTTAAAACCTAAGGGCGATTGTACCATTTTCAAGTCAACAAATTGGAGCAAGTAATAAAAGCATTTCGCTACAGGATTCATGAGATGATCCATTTGCAGTGAAGTATCTTCCTTGTGTGATTTTGTTACCTTCTTATGTGTTTCATAATCTTAATGTGTTCTAAATTTGAATGAATTAACTGGAGATGTCACTCAAAAATTGTTTAAGTACACTCTGTTTTGCATAGTTAGTCATTTACATGTTTTCCTCTTATACCCTAATTTGAGAACCCTTAATTTCTCTCCCATCCCAATTGAATTCTTTCATTCCTTCCAAAGTTCAACCTAGGGAACTCTTAATTGCTCCCTGGATCTGATTTGAAACCATTTCACCATTTAGCCTTTGGGATCTGTAATAACTCATCTATCTTGCCCTATAGACATTGTTTTTAGAACTGAATCCATTCTTGTTTGTCTGACATTCAACTCCATAGCCCAATGGTAAAAGCAAACCTCTTTTCATCTAAGTAAAGTGATCCCACCACCCAATTTCAAACCAAAACCCGTGAAAACAATAACTAGCCTAAAATCATCTTAACTAAAACAAAGTTAAATTATAAAGAGAGAGCCCTCTCTGAGCATCAGGAAGGCTAGGTCTTGATCTCCAAAAGTGGTTTATCGTTACCTTTGAATTTTCTTTCTTCATTAACTTCAAAAGAAATATTAGAGTGATAACATGACATACATTGTGTACGTATAGGTGTTGTGTTGTGTTGTGTTGTGTTGTGTTCTACACTGGGTGCAGGTGTACGTATTATGTTGTGTTGTACACTGGGTGTAGGTGCATGTGTTGTATGTCAGGTGCATATGCATGTATTGCATGGTGTGGTATGTCGTGTGTGGTTGTATGTGTGGGATGTACACTATTTGTGTGTGCCCATGATTAAGGAGAAGGCACTAAGTTTTGTTGGGTGTGGCAATTGATCTAGTGTGTGTACAGAATGAACAAAGGCCAAAGTAAGGATCGATGAAGGACAAGGATCGGTATTGTATTTGAGTTTTATTATGCATGTGATTTATGATGATTAAATATGATCTATGATTCTGATTTACAATTTTGATCTACAATGGTTAGGTTTTGAGCTAACCATATGTGATATGTTTATGCATGATGTTTTGATCAAACAGTTAGTTTGACTTGTTGTGGCGGGAAGCGAACATAATTGCAAGTGTAGCTTATTGACGAGCTTCCAATGAGGTATGGTTTGCGTTTATTTCAATTTATTTTGAATCTAATGGAAGCTATGTGCTTGGTATAGGAAAGCATGAACATGCTTGGTTGAGTGGACAAAACCGATTGCAAGTATTAGCAAAAACAAAAAAATAAATTGGAACATGTGGTAGTATGTTGGTAAAGCACTTCGGGAGCAAGGCCATTGTTATGACCGGTATGATGGTTTGAGGTAGGGATATGCCTTGGGTTTTGTATCTTCTAATGTTGGGAAACCTTGCCAAGGGATGGACTGCCCTAGATGAGGGTGCCATCAGAACTTTGAAGGTTAGTAACTGCATGGAAGGGGTTGAATTGATTTTCTAAGGGACTATGTAGAAGAGAAGGGAAGGTCAGGGATGGACTTGTTTTGGTCATTAACATTACCAGATGGAATCAGATGCATAATGGGAGTGTGCCTTGGAACAATGAGCCAGTAACTATTCACTTAGAGGAAAAGTGGCACGTGATTATAACACTAGACATTGGATGCAAATTTGACTTTGCAGTGGATTCTGGACTTCCTGGGAAGGATGTGAATCCTGGTATTACCTTGAGGGTGGAGGTGTGAGCCTTTAGATTCCCTTATTGTGGATGCAGGCATTGTATCCTTTTATTTTCTAGTTGAAAATATTTGTATATGTGTATATCATTGTACCGTAATGAGTTGTGTTATAAAGCTCCAGTATGCAGTATGGTTCTTATCTGGTCATTTTGTTATGTTTTAGCAGATGGTCATTGTAAATACTACAATGAGCTATGTTATAAAACTCCTTGGGCATTATGTTTTTGCTTTCAACAACATTGTTGGTTATAGGTTTCATTTAACATTGAGGATGATGTTCCTTCAAGGGGGAGGGTTTTGTAATAGACCTGGTGAAAATTCCACGTAATAAAAGTTAAAAATACAATAACCACTGTTGTTGGGACACTTATTCCAAGTTGAATGGTGGGTAGGACATCCTAGGGGGCGTTCATTTGGTTGTTTATGGCTAAGGAAATTGGCAACGGCAATGGCTAAGGCTTTGGAAAGGCATGAGGCATTAATTGGAATTTTATTTATGAAAATAATGGAAATTAGGAAAAAAGGAAGGTGAAAGGTCATAGGTTGCATGTGAGGAGGAAATTGAAGGAAAGTAATGGAAAATGAAGAAAATAGAGGTCTCATTAATAAAAAGGCTTATAAGGATCAATGAGCAAGGCTTGGTCAGTTGATTTTAGAAGCTTTCTCATTATTCTCTCTCTCTCTCTCACTCTTGGAAACTTAGATTTTTCTTGGAGAAATTTTGGCATTGGAGAAAGAAAGGAAAAAAAGGCAAGAGGAAGCAAATATCAAGCAGGGAAAGGCAAGATCAAACAACTACAACAGTCTTCATTGCAACTTGCATGTGTATTTTCCTTGCTAGGTTTGGCATGCGTGATATTGTATGTGTTTCTTTGTTGTTGTGGCATGGGTTTTCCAAGTGTAACAATGTTTTTAGCCTAGCCTTGCCATTTTTGGATAGCCATAATGTGATGGGATTCTCATGTTTTGGTTGAGCTAGATTTATGGATGGATTCGAAGCTGAGTGGGGTGGATCTCCGAATGATAGAGAACATGACCTAGTGGTCCCTGAACCGGACTGTGGATCATGGTAAAGGCATTGGCCTAGTGACCCTTGAGCTAAACTATGGGTTGTGGTAAAGCCATGATTGTGTTGCCTCAATGGGCCTAAGAATCCTTACCGGTGAATGACATGATATGTGGTAAAGCCAAGATGTGGTTTTCTCTTAGTTGGGCCTAGTAATCCTAGGTTTGGGATATGTGGTAAATCTTTGAGAGTGGGTTTCAGTTTAGGGCCTACTGATCTGGATTTGGATCGTGGTAAAGCCTGAAAGACTAGGAGACAAGAAAATTCCTCATGGTGTAAGTGGAGAAATATTGTAGCATCCATGCTTGCTTGGCCTAGTAATTAGGTGGAGATCATGGTAAATCATATTATGATGTGTTCATTGTGTTGGCCTAGTGATCCAGGATGGATTATGGTAAAGCCTGGTTTCTATTGATAAGGGTGAGGTGGTTTAGTCTTGATATGCCCTGGTTGAGTTCTTTTGGTTCGAGTCCCACATCCTTCGAATATGGCACGGGGGTGATTGGCTGAAGAGATACTTGGTTCAGCCAATCTATGGTCAGCTTGAACATGGTAGTCCATATTTGGTTGGTTAATTGTATTCATTAATGAGAAATTCATTCCTTTGATTTCATTTGTAAATGTACTGATGTATATGTGGGTTTTGATCATTGATATGTTTATGGTATTTCTATTCCTATTATGTTGTTTATATGTATATTTTATGACAACAACTATGTATGGCTCTTAACATGTTTTTACTTGTACATGAATGGATAATGTGTTTATGACCTAATAGATGATAATGTAGCAAATGAAATGAGGGAACAATGGTTCATAGCGATTCTCAGATAAGTATGAGATCCTTACACTTAACTATGTTGTTTACAACTGTAGGTTACGTGTTGATGACATGTTTGACAAAATGCATGTCATGGCTAGTAGGGTTCCGGTTAAGGTCTTGTTCAACTTATTGCTTTTGCATCGTGGTTTCCCTGTACATTTACTGATTTTAAGCTATCACTCCTTTCTGGGCAGTGACCTGTGCTTTGGGCTTGAAAAATTTCTTAAATCCCAAGGTCACTGGCACATAACTAGAAATTTTGGTCTCTAGTCACTAGTAGGCAACCCTATGAGAGCAAATTTATGTTTTTTCTCGCTCTCTTTCCCATAGGATGAGAGTGATTGTGGCCTAAGGGATCCAGAACATCAGTGGGACCCAGGGACAGGTTGTCTGAGTGGATGACATGTGTCCTAAGGATTTTTAAGCTGATGTTGGATGACTGTGTGTGATGTTTCCATTGATTCCACTTCCTTAAGGTCACATAGGATGTTGAATCTGATCATAGTAGCCTCTCATCTCATGTTTAACCTGGTTGGCATGGTTACTTGGGTGGATGTGGTTGGAGGGTTTTATAGAGAAAACCACCATTGTCATCTTTGTCTTCCTTTCATTATAAATAAATACTTCTTACAAGCTTGTACTAGCACAGACTCATACCAGCACACAAGAACCCACCTACATAAGGCTACAACCTTCTCTCATTCTCCAACACCCACTGGCAGGGAGCTCCAACCCCCTGATCTTGTTTACTGGCACCCACTGAAAGGGAGCTCCAACCCCCTGATCAAATTTACCAACTACCACTGGAAGGAGCTTCGACTTCCTTGCCCAAAGGCTCCAACTCTCAATGCCTTTATGGACCACGTTTCATAATATTTCATACTTGATCCACATAATTCAAACCATCATAACTTGTAGGACATTTTTCATCAAGTTTTTAGACTGGACCCACTACCATCATTTAAACTTAATATCAAATAATAAAACTGAAACCAATCATCATATCAAATCACTTAATCATTGTAACAACTGAGACCCAAGTCAATCTAAAACAACCAAAGTAGTTATATCATTGTAAATCCATTCACCATAATACCAATCCACATATTGTTCATCACAGAAACAAGATTTTATCACTGGAAACCATGATCAACCATATATAAAAATATATATGCTATTGTTCTTAAGCACATTCATGTATATACGATCTTTCCATGAAGAATACTTGCATACATATCTCAAAACATTGAACCTTGAAACTAAATCATTGTCATACTAAAATACTCACTGAATCACTTACATAACCAATCATAGATCTCTGAACCACATACAGATAGCAACATCATTACTATTCAACAAATCATTCCAAAAATAATTCAACCTAAGCCATCACTGTTAAACCCATATAATCATGAAACACTTCATTTAAAGATAGAAGCGAACATAATAAGAGCGATCAAGCTGATCAAACATCATATTCATCAAAACCCTAGCATATGTATGTGACTTTTACAAAACACTTCCGCGTATGTACGCGCCTTTCATATTTGATACCTGCATACATATTTGTCCATACTGCAGAATCGATAAGCTACTACACAAAATTTGACTTGCGTATGGACATGCTTTTTCTAAAAAAAGCATGCGTACAGATATGTAATTATTGACTCATACCTTTGTTGCACAATAGAACTTTAGTCAATGCCATACACAGTAAAAAACACACATCAAAAAATTATCATCACAAATCAAACCAGCCCATGAGAATATTATTCAATATATAGTCATTTCAGATCTATTGGATCTGATCCATCATCATACTCCTTGCTACATACTTATTTCTTATCAAACTATTCATTAATAAACCATAACCTTCACACTAAACACTTTTATCTCTATCTCCTTATATAGCTTAGGCCTTAGCCAACACCATCGGACAAATCCTTAATGTCGACAGTATTCTTCGACGGGATCAAATATTCGTTACCATCCTCATTACTATGGGCCATTACCATTGCAAAGATCCCTAGTATTTAGGCTACCATGGTGCAAAAACTATATGTGTTCTCTCTTCTCCATACTCACGTGTGTACGCAGAATTTCTTCAAAGAAATCATGTGTATTTCGCAAAACATCACCTTCATCATTCTTCTGTCTATGGACTGATATGCCTTTGTCAACAATTCTGTCACATGTGTACTAGCTTGTAAAATCATCATGTTATCATCATGTTGACAATCTTCATCAAGTAGGTTTCCATCAAGGACAACTCATCGAGTAGTTTGCCATCAAGGACAACACATTTGTCATAATTCCAACATATTATTGTTAATTTATCTCATAATGAGCTATTCAAGTTTCATGTTGCAGGTATGAGTATGTATGGTGATGTGTTGTTGGATTCTTATGTGATTGAAGCTTTAGAAACTTTTTTTATTCTAATGTATGCAACCCTTTAAATTTATTTAAAGGACCATCCATATTTTTATTTTTATTTCATCTTGCAATTCATAGTTGATTCTATATTCACATTATTTTAAAGAGGAAGGAAACATTTGTATTGAAGGTAGACCCCAATACATAACAACTTCTTTATTTTCATACTCATTTCTTGTGTTTAATGATTAAGTCAATTGTATGATGTATTTGTTGGGCTTTGTTGTTTAACACTTACCTATTTCATTAATCTAACACCAAAATAAAAATATTCCACATATCAAAAGAGGAGTACTGCTTCTATAAAAATGAAGGGTGAATCTTGAATATTCCTTAGGAGGTTGACTCTTATCCCTTATAGGATAAGATATCAACAAGGAATTGAAACTTGAAGCTGATTTTTAGTCATTGATATTACTCCTCCTTGTCATATACAAGGAGAGAGGATGAAAATATTTCCACTGTAAGATGTGCTAATACTCAAGGATGGATTCTTTGATATCACTGATCTGTTTTGTTGGCTATTGAATATCATTACCAATAAGTGGTTCATGTTGGAAAATGGATCGTGGTAGTTATTAATCTTATTTTCCTTAACCTTGATATTTTCTTGTGAATTGTATTTATCTTCTTTAGTTTCTTTAGTTAGATATTTTCATCAAATGATATCAAGAAAATTAACATCAACAATAGAGGACACATATATTAGGCTCTCAGCCAGGGAAAAACCACTCCAAGGGGAAAACCCAAAAACCTTCTCTTCTTATAATCTACTTCAAATGAGATACAAAGAGCCAAACCCTAGGCCAAGTCATTCTCCTCATACCAAGTCATCCCTTCCTAAAGTCCTTCCTTGATTCTGCACCAACCAGCTTCAATACTGCAACTTCGAACTACCAACTTTAATACTGCAACTCATCCTGCAACTTTGACCCTGCAATTTCAGCCTTGCAACTTATTTAGAAACCCTAATCTAGCCCCCTGCTAAGACCTTCCTAGAGAAAGACAACTCTTCCAAGGTAAACGAAGTCAATATAGTATTTTCTCTCTTCCAACTACAATATTTTTCACTTCATTCTCTTGTAACTCAGACATGCAACCTCGACCTCCTTCTACAACACTAGAAAACCTATATCTTCACATGCGTGAGAGAGATAGAGCTTGGAAACAATATATTTCATTCTCCTTCACTTATAGACCTATGATCTTCTTCTTCCTACTTACCATCTTTAGATCAAACTATTTCTTGATAGATCAAACTTGTGAGTGAATGCGTCCAAATGAGGTTGAACTACTTCTTTATACTAGCCTTCTCAAGGGGTTGAATTGCCTCCTTTAGGCTGACTTGTAATTGTTGAAATATGTAACTAGGTATGGTCTACATAATGACATATGTAATCATGATTTTATGTATTTATTGTAATGGTAAATAAATTTATTATTGTCATTCATGAGGCATGGGTTTCATGCTTAAGGGAAATTTATTTTTAGTTCAAGCACCTATTGAGTGCTTCTATAGCTTATCTTTGAGTCAACAAGTCATAAGAGTTATTTTCATGTATGAAAGACCCTTTTGGGCATGTCACATATTTTAAAGAAAAAATTATTTGAGTCAAATTAGAGTCAAAGGCCCTCCAAGACTTTGTCATGGTGCCTTAAGCAAGTTAGCCTACATGAAAGATCAAGTTGGCCTCAAGGAAGAAATTTGTACCCCTAGAAAGCCTATAAATAAGAAGGAAATCAACCTCATTTGTACACATACATGTAAGTTTGATCTCCTCATGGAAGAATATGGAAAAGGATGAAAAAGAAGAAAAAAATCAAGATTTAATTTTCTAGGTCTCTCTCTCTCTCTCTCTCTCGTGTTAGAGTTTTTGAAGTTGGTAGGAAAGTAGAAGTGTTGGAAAGTTGTTTGGAAAGTCAAAGTGTTGAATAGTTGCTAGAGTCGAAGTTGAAAAAGAAATAATTGGATCGAATTTGTGGAAGAAACTATTGGGTCAAAGTTGTAGAAGAAATCATTGGGTCAAAGTTGCAAAAGAAACTATTGGTTCAAAGTTACAAAAGAAACTGTTGGGTTGAAGTCATAGAAGAAACTATTGGGTTGAAGTTATTGAAGAAGTTGTTGGAGTCGAAATTGTTGGAAATAAATCTCATCAAGGAGAAAGGTTAAATTGGTCTTGGAGGGGTCCTTGTCAACAATCTTAGGTCTTGGAATTCTTCGTTTGAAGATTCTATAAGGTGAAGAGAAAATTTCTTGTGGGTTTTTCTCTCAAGAGGAGAGGTTTTGGACTTAGACGATCACCTACATATTGTGTCCTCTTGTCTCATTGTTCTTTATCATTTGATAGTTGTTTGATGATAAGAACACTAAATAGAATCAAGAGAAAGAAGAATAATAATAATTTAAGTAAAAATGCATCACAAGCAATTATCAAAGTAAGAGAAAATACAAAATCGAGCTCCCTTAGATTTCTCAACATGGTATCAAAGCTAAGGTGAGAAGACAAGAAAATGCATCTTGAAGAAGGACCATCAAAAGGAGTACCAAGAAAGCTCAAGACATTAAAGAGTACATATTACCATAAAATGAGGATACTCAAGGGTCAATTCAAGGAAATTATTAAGAAGGACTAACCCTCTCATCATCATGAAGGAAGATCATAAAAGATGTCAAAACCCTAGCTCATCCAAAGAAGAGTTTCGCACTTGAACCATTCTTGCAAAACCCACACATTTTTAAATCATCATCACTAAGAAGATCTCAAGGGCCCTACCTCCACTCAAAGAAAGACTACACATTGAAACATATTGAAGTCTCTACATTGAAAAGAAGCATTTCCATCATCATCTAGGAATCAAGGTGATCTCCCTCTTCTTGAGTCAGGCATAACAAAGCCTACTTGAAGGAAGACATCTTCATCAAGAAGACATCTTCTATTATCAACATTATAACAACCTCGGGTTAAAAATTCATGTAATAAAGTTAATAAAGGAAAAATAACACCAAGGTCATGGGACATGTATTCCACGTTGAATGTTGGCAAAAACATCCTAGTGGGTGGTCATTTGGTTTATTATGGCTAAGGAAATTGTCAAAGGCAATGGCAAGGGCTTTGAAAAGGAAAAGAGGCATTAATTGAGGAGGAAATTAAAGGAACATTAGAGGAAATTAAAGAAAAAAGATGCCTCTATAGTAAAAATGCTTCTGAGGATCAATTCACAACTTTTATCAGTTGATCTTTTTGTCAATTTAGTTTTGGAGCTCTCTCTATTCTCTCTCTCTCTCTCTCTCTCTCTCTCTCTCGCTTGCACACTTAGAGCATTCTTGGATCACTCTAGCATTGGAGAAAGGACGGCAAAGGAAGGAAAACAAAGCAAAGGGAAGCAAGGATAAAGTAAGTAAGAGTTGGATCAAGTGGCTACATCGGGATTAATTGTAGGTATCAAGTTGCATGTAAGATTTCTTCGCTAGTTTTGGCATGCATGGTACATGAAAGTGTGTGTTTGGTTCTCTTTTTTCATTGGTATGGTTTTTCCAAGTGTGATAGTGGTTTAATATTTTCATTTACATTTATGGATAGACATGGTGTGATGGGGTTCTTTCATGTGGTTGCGCTTTGGATTTCCAAATGGTTTTGGAATTGGGTGAAGTAGTCTTAGGAAAATTCCCAAGGGCCTAGGAATCCCTTGACCGATAATGGTAGGATTGCGGTAAAGCATGAGGGTGGTGAAAAGAAAATTCCTCAAGGTACTGGTGAATAAATCTAGAGGCATTGAAGCTTTTTTAGGGCCTAGTGATCCCTTGCCTAGGAATCCCTTGATCGATAATGGCAAAATTGTCGTAAAGCCTTGTTGTATAGGTGAGGGTTTCAGACCTAGGAGTCCATTGATTGATTTTTGCAAGATTGTGGTAGAGCCTAATGAAGCCCTGGTTGTGTTTTTGTGAGTCCCACATTCATGCTTGGAATATGGCATGGGGGAATGATTCGAATTGGATCCATGAAGATCAAAGTACCATGACTGTATCAAATCAGGACAGACCTTAGAAATTTAAGAACAAAGAGCGATCAGGAAGACCTCTGGACAGTGGCAGTTTGCAGCCAGCAAGGAATGATGAGGACCTCGATCAAAGCACACTAACTGAGGCCCATGGAGACCACACAGGAGGCAAAATTGGCAGTTGGGTAGCCCGGATTGAGAAATGGAGGCAATTTCTGACATCGTCGGGAAAAACCCCTCGAGAAGGAAAGGCCTCGAGCGCTTGGTCGCATGGGAAGCTGGGAAACCATGGGGAAAGCACTAAGGTGAAAGGCAGGTCCTGCACTCTGAAACCGGTGGTATATAGGGGGCATCCTTAGGCAATAAGCGGATTTGGCTGAAAACGAGCGATTCCATTCAGCCCACAACGCGTGTTCGGCCGATGAGAGAGAAAACCACCTCTCATTGCGTGCTAATAGTTGAGCAATTCAACTGCGCGAAATGAGTGAACATCATAGGATCTAGGGGCTCCAGATCTGATGGTGGAGATTGTGCCCAATGGTTGGATTTGATAGGGGAATTGAGCCATGACATGTAAATTCTAAAGTTCAATTTGACTGCTGAGTTGGTATATGAGTCATTCCATAGTATAACTAAATTACCAAACCATCGAGGAAAAACCAGCACAGTTCGTGAGAGGAAAAACGGCCACTTCCCTGTGGACGATGGCGATGATGCAGAGGCAGGGAACTCCAAACGAATAGTAGCAGGCGAACCGAAGGGGCAGAAGAGGAATCAAACAGTCAAGGACAGATTGGCTTTAAGCCATGAACAAACAGAGAACAGAGCATGAAGAAAGAAGACAGAAGACGAAGACAGAGAGAGCGAGAGCAAAGAAAAGACAGTGAAGCAAGAAGAAGGAAATAGACGGTTGAGTTGACCTAAGGCAGCATCGAGCAGACAGAAGGCTTGAAAGGTTCAAGCAAATCCTTGTGAGGATCTGTCAGGAATTGAGCACCACATTGGGCTCCTCCCATTAAAGACCAGAGAGGTCAAGACTTCGAAAGGGGAAAGAGTCTGTGCACTCTAGTGGCTTGGGGAATCCAAGAACCTCCCTACCAAGCATTATCTATTTCAAGAGACTCAAATTGAGCTCCTCATTATAAATATTTGCTTTAAAGACACAATAAAGGAAGGATACCACTGAAAGCTGGACTAGAGACGTAGCCCTAGAGAATAGGGTGAACTCCTTATTAAATCCATTGTGTTCTTGCATTTGCTTACTGTGTTTTGTCTTATTGTTTTCCATTCTTCCATTGTTTGTGTATTTTGCAATCTGATCGAGTCGTTGCCTAAAATAACATAGAAAAACACCATCACATGAGTCTGTAGTACCTTCATTCATTAATTAACTAACTGAGGTCACTCATGAGTGATTTTCAGATCAAGTGGTATCAGAGCTTTAGGCTATTAAGGTTAGACAGGCTTGTGATGGTTTAGCTATTGAATGCTAACTAGATCAAAGCTCAAATTAGAAGAAGGAGAGTTGGTCGAAACTAATACTGAAATTGGGAGAGTCTATCCTTAGAAGACAATATCAGAGGAAGGTTCTATGGGGCGAGAACCTCAATTCATAGATAGTTTCCTAGCCATAAAGTCCATGGTAGAAGAAATGTATAGGGACTTTAGAAAACATAAGGATGAAGATTCATCAGGCTCTAAGCAAGACAAAGGAGGATATGAGTCACATTCCCATGACCACTCAAGAGGCAAAGGGAAAGAGGAAAGCTTTCTCACACCTCCTGACAACCCTAAAAAGAAAACATCTTTGATCAAACTAGATGTTAAATTCGATCTACCTATATATTATGGAGAGTTGAATGCAGAAAATCTAGACAATTGGATTAGACAAATTGTTGTTTATTGTAGAGTGGAGAATATCGACTCAGACAAGAGCAAGATTCAGCTGGTAAGCCTATGCCTCGGAGGCACTGCCTTGGTTTGGTGGGAAGGCAGGACCCAAGCTAACATGAAAAGACATGGTAAGACTATCTCTGTCTAGAGTGAATTTGTTTCTGCAATCAAAAAGTAGTTCTATCCATTGGCCTACATGTAGCAAGCCATGATGAGTTGGCAAACTCTTCGATTGTTTAAAGGGCAAAGCGTGCAAGGATGCAATCAAGAATTTAGAAAGAGAGCATTGATTCTAGGAATCTCATTAGACTCACCTAAGACTCTATTGAAGTACATTGGTGGTCTACATAGCTACATGAGGCACACTATCCTCATGTTTAATCCCACTAGTATAGTTGAGGTATCTATACAAGCTACTCATCTAGAAGCTAGAGGAAAGAATGGCAATCCAGAAGTTAGGGGATCATCCCAACCCACTGCAAGCAAGAATAAGGAGAAAAGAAAGCAGAAATGGAAAGTAAGGAAGGCTAATACTGCACAGAAAAGCAAAGCTTCATGCACTCATTGTAAAAAGGATGGGCATGACGATGAGCACTATTGGATTATGCATCCAAAGCTGAGACCTAAGAAGTTCAAGGGCAAGAAGAAGAAGACTGTTGCAACTATTCAGAAATATTTGGGGTCAGACTTGGGAGATGAAACAACCATTGCAGCCACAAGTATAAGAGGTAAGAATTCTGAAGCATCTACTAGTAATTCTGCACAATCTACTATTGATGAAGAAAATGAGAGGAAAACGCATGAGCTTTTCCATATTTGAGTTATTTCCAAACATCAAAAGATTGATACTTTGTTTGATAGGGGCTCACAAGTAAATTTGATTTCTGAAGCAATTATAAAGAAGTTGGGATTAGTAACTACACCTCACAAGAAACCATATCCATTAGGATGGTTGAATGATACAGCACAACTACAAGTGACTAGACAATGCAAACTCAAGTTTTCTTTTGGGCCAACATTTGTAGACGAGGTCGAGTTAGACATAATTCCATTGGATATATGTGGAATTGTTTTATGAAGTCCTTACTTGTGTGATAGAAAAGTTATTTTCTATAGAGCTGAGAAAAAGTATCTACTTGTTAAAGACGGAATCAAATACTTTGTAAGAGCTCATAAGCTCAAGAATAATTATACTCTCATAAAATCAGGGCAGATGAAATGAATGATAAATTCATGCAAACAATTCTTATTGATGGTTGTAAAGGAAAATAAACCTGATAAAACCAATGTATTTGAAGGTTGTAATGCTAAAAAACAAGCTGATTTAGAAAAGGTTGTTTCAGAGTATGATATCTTGTTTCAAGAACCTGAAGGTCTACCACCCAAAAAGGAAATAGTACATGATATTATTTTGCAGCAAGATGCTCCATTCCCTAACATTGGAATTTACTGGTTGTCCGCTTTAGAGAATTCTAAAATCAAGAAGCAGGTGCAGGAGTTGCTCGAGAAAGGGTTCATCAAACCTAGCACATCACCATGTGGGTCACTAATCATTTTGGTGAGAAAGAAAGATGGTTCATGGAGAATGTGCATTGACTACCGGGCACTGAATAAAATAACAATAAAAAATCGTTATCCCCTTCCTCGCATAGATGATCTTTTAGATCAATTGAAAGACATTGTTTACTTCTCCAAGCTAGAATCTCACAGTGGATACCATCAGGTCAGAGTTGTAGAACAAGATGCATGGAAGACTGCTTTCAAAACAAAGCAGGGATTGTATGAGTGGCTAGTTATGCCCTTTGGCTTAACTAATTCTCCTACTACTAGATTTTTAATATGTTAATAAGAGATCTTTCATCTTGTATTTCATGAGTAATTATACTTGTTATTATGTGGTTATGATGGATGTTCTATCATTATCATTATTCCAGTTATATGGTGGTTATAAGCATGGTTTCATGACAAATTCTAGTTATGGATCTTAACATCTTTGATTGGTAAATGAATGGTTATTGAATGCATGACCTAATAGATGTTATTGCATCTATTATGAGACCCTCTTGATGATTTTCATATAAGTATGAGACCCCTATATTCAGATATGCATTTATAACCTGTAGATTATATGTTCATAATGTGTTTGAAAAACTGTTTGGCATCGTTAGGCCTGGTTAAGTCAAGTTCTTGTCTAAGTTTTGTGTTAATGGATTTTTCCTAATATCATTTATGATTTTTTAAAGTATCATTAAGTTATAGGCAGTGGTTGGGAGTCAGGCCCTGAAAAGGTGGCTTAAATTTTGGGGTCACGGGCTCAAAATTAGGAAATATAAATTGTAGTGGCTAGGAGGCAAGGTCATAAGAGGGCCTAGAGGGTTATATTCATTGGATTTCCTTGTCATTGGAGTGACCGGGGCACCATATCATAAAAAATGAAAGTTAACTCAGGGTTTGGGCACTTGGAGTGGTTGTTTAGCTCTTAGGGGTCTTATAGCACCTGAGGGACGTCAATAAAGTTTCATATTATCAATTCCACTTCCTTAATTATACTTAGGGAGTTTATTCATTTCATATAAGCCCTCATCTCATGTTTAACTTGGAATCTCGGTGAAAGTGGGTAAATGTGGGAGGGGTATCAGAGCTTGGTTCAATGCTTGGATTGGATGGGGGAATTTGTTTGTCATGCATTCATGTCAGTTGCCTATGTGGTTAGTATGAATGCATTTTCATGGTTATGGTTGTCATGTATGAGGTCATGGTATGCATTGGTATTTCCATGCATGATGTCAGTATATTGATGCGATTATGGTTATACATGTATCGTGCTAATCTAGATTGATTTCAGAAATGAGGTAGCCTCCCCTGAACTTGATTTGGGTATGTTTATTATGTTTATATTTTGGATTAGTTTACATGGAATACTTGCAGGAAGCAGAAGATCAAAGATGACTAGCAAAATGGTGGATTACAACTCCCAAGACTCCCCTTATAGATCACATGAGCATCCAAGAGATGAGTACTCTCTAGACATAGTAGACACTTTTAGAAGTTTGAAGGAAGTGATAAGAAGTTGCAAAGAAGATAAGGACAAGATCATTCAGTCACAAGATAGAATTTCAGGGCACGGGAGAAATAAGAAAAGTTCAATGCAGTCATCCTTCAAAGATTTTCATATTTGCATAAACATGGACAGCCAGAGGTCAATTATGGATAGGAGGACATAAATAAGGGGGCATATGGTACTAGGTCTCATGGTGGGCACAAGTTAGATAGGGATGACACAGTCAGAGATGGAAAATTATTGGATACACCTGATAAGAGAGGTAGTATACATGAGTTCTACTCCAATTGTGGTTCATACAAGTATCATGGTCATCATCGCTATCATCGCTATCATCCTTATAGGAGTAATGATAGGGAATATTTGATGGATGATTTCAAGAAATCCAAGCCGCCTACATTTGATGGAGAATTAAAGAAGTTGCAAGATGTAGAGGCATGGTTTCTTGGAATGAATAAGTTATTTGAGTTGCATGATTACACAGAGAACATGAAGGCAAGGATAGTTATTTTCAGCCTCAAAGGGAAAGCAGACATTAGGTGGGAAGATGTGAAGTGGGTCAGAGACATTAGGACAAAGGAGTTAAGATGGCATGAATTCAAGAAACTTTTTAGGAAAAGTACTTGTGAGATAGGTACTATGACAATATGGCCAAGGAGTTCTATGAGTTTAAGATGTGATCGATGACAGGTGCGAAGTATACAACTAAGTTCTTGGGTTTATTGAGGTATGTACCATATCTTAAGGATGAGAAGGCCAAGGTTAAGATATTTTTCAGTGGATTTTCATCAGAATTTAAGGATCAGATTGAGTATGATGAGCCTCGATCATTGGAAGAATTCATTGGGAAGTTGAAACACTGTTATGAGAAATCAAATCATAAGATTGAATCTAAGAAAGGTTGGAAAGGGAATGACTAGACTAAAGGTAAATGGTCCTCGAAGTGAACAAGACCAAAGGATGCAGGTGAGCAAGAGAATGGTGTTCCTTACAATAATTGCAATGCAGTTGAGAAGGGACATGGGTCATAACCTAGAGAGAAACATAATAGAGGTGGGTAGGAGACAGTTTCAGTGTTGGATATGTGGGAAGGAGCATCTCAAGAAGGATTGTTCATTCTATCAGCATGGAAGGCCTTAGATCTACAGTTCTCAGGAAGTGAGATAGTTGGGGATGTTGGAAAAAGCATTCCTCAGATCTATGCAACATTGGATAACATGCAGATGATCTCTCGACATCTATTATCAAGATGGACATTAAGCTTTGTGATTGATTTGTTTCATTTTGATTGACCTTGGATTTAATTATATTTTTGTTAACCCTTACCTGATGGATAAGTGTGGTTTCAAAGAAGAAGTGTATGCAGATTCTTGGTTAGTGCAGTTGGCTACGAGTACTAAGAAAAGAGTTCATCATTGGGTAAGAGCTTGTGCGTTTGAGTTGAATGGTATGCCTACATCAATACATATGAATGTACTTCCGTTGTGTTCATACAATATGCTTATGGGTATAGGTTCATTGTATCTTCACAGGAGTAAGGAGTATTATTATGAAAATTATATTGAGTGCTTGGATGAAAATGGAGAACAAAGAATCTTGTAGGGTAAGAATAAGGCAACATTAGTTAGAATGGTTACAACTATGTAGGAAAAGCATAGTCACAAGAAAGGGTGTGTATTATTTGTAGTGCATATTTCTAGTGATAAGGGTAATAATGTTGAGGATGCATAATTATTCAAGAAGTGTTTGATTTTGTAGCAGTTTCAGGATGCATTTCCCTTAGATATTTTAAAGTTTTTGACTCACAGGGAAGTGGAATTTTCTATTGAGTTGGTACCAAGAGCAACAATAACATCAAAGGCACCTTACAGGATGAGCACTCTAAAGCTAGTGGAATTGAAGTTGCAATTGAAGGAAATGCTTGACAAGGGATACATTAGGACAATTGTATCATCGTGGGGTGCACTAGTGTTTTTTGTGAAGAAGAAGGATGGTACTCTCAGGTTGTGTATAGATTATAGGCAGTTGAACAAGGTAACCATCAAGAACAAATATTCATTGTCGAGGATCGATGACTTGTTTGACCAGTTGAAGCGAGAAATGGTGTTCTTAAAGATTGATTTGAGATCAGGATACCATCAGGTACGCATTAAAGAAGAGGACATCTACAAGATTGATTTCCAGACCAGGTATGGGAATTGTGATTTTGTTGTAGTTCCTTTTGGTTTGACTAATGTTCCAACTACTTTCATGTGTTTGATTAATAGTGTGTCATGTCCTTATCTGGACAAGCTTGTGCTTGTATTCATTGATGATATATTGATATATTCTATGAATGAGGAAGATCATGCTGAACATTTAGTAGCAGTATTGATATTGCTAAGATAACATCAATTTTATTCCAACCTTACTAAATTCATTTTCTTTCAGACAGAGGTACATTACTTGAGACATGTTGTCTCTAAGGCATTATAGTGGATTTGGAAAGCATAAGAGCTATCATGGAATGGGTAGCTCCTAGAAATGTGGATGAGGTCAGATCATTCATGGGGGTTAGTGGGTTACTATAGGACGTTCATCAAGAACTTCTCATGGATTTCCTATCCTATCAAATCATTGTAGAGGAAAGGAAATAAATTTGAATGGACAAAGGAATGTGCATCAAGTTTTGAGTAGTTGAAGCAGTTGTTGAAAAATGCTCCAGTTCTCAAGATTGTAGATCCAGATAAAGAGTTGGGGGTGTGTACAGATGCTTCTAAGAGAGGACTTGGTGGAGTCGTAATGCAAGAGGGATAGGTGGTATGCTATGAATCAAGGAAACTGAATGAGAACATGCAGAACTATATGACACATCATCTTGAGTTGGAAATGAGTATTCATGCATTGAATATGTGGAGGCGTTATCTTCTTGGTAGGAGGTTCATTCTGATGAGTGATCATAGTGGGCTAAGATATTTTTTTGACTAACCTAATTTGATTGTTAGGATGGTTAGGTGGTTGGACACGCTCAATGAGTTTGACTTCGAGATCATGTACATTAAGGGTAAGGAGAATAGGGTTGCAGATGCTCTTACCAGAAGAGTGCAAGTAAATCATATAGAAGTTATGAGTTCTTATGGGATAGATTTATAGGATAAGATATTACAGGTAGGAAAATAGGATGAAAGGTACAAGGAACATAAGCATAGTCTACAACAGTAGGGTATAGGTGATTAAGATGGGTATTATCATCTTACAACATATGGTTTGGTGAGATTTAGGGACGGGATCTATGTGCCAGAAAAAGGTGATCTCAAGAAGATTATCTGGAGGGAATTTCATGTCAACCCATATTCAGGTCACTTGGGATATTAGAAGACATTGACAGTTGTTTGGATTGTCAATAGGTAAAATAAGAGTACAAGCATCCAAGTGGTCCACTACAACCAATTCTGATTCCAGAGTGGAAATGGGAGGTCATTTCCAAGGACTTCATTACAATTTTTTCGAGGACATCTAGACATCATGATTCCATCATGGTTGTAGTGTTAATTTTACTAAGGTAGCTCAATTCATAGTGGTTAAGTCTACTTATTCAGCTAGTGACATAACACATGCCTTCATTAGGGAGATATTGAAGTTGCATGGTGTTCTGAAGAAGATTGTGTCAAACGGAACACCAAGTTCACTTCTAGGTTTTGGAAGGAGTTATTTTCAAGTTTAGGTACATATTTGGCCTTCAGTACAACTTATCATCCGTAGATAGGTGGGCAGAGAAAGAGGGTCAACATGATTTTGGAGGACATGTTGAGAATGTATGTTATGCACCAGCAAAGGAAGTGGGAGGAGTATCTTCCACTAGTTGAGTGTCCTTACAATAATGGTTTTATGCAACCAACTCACAAAATAGAAAAAGAGATAGATCAACGAATTCAAAATTAGCCTCTCTGGGGGGAAAACTCCTTTACATTACACAAATGAACAATTATTCGATGATACAAATGAAAATACCTCCTTTTTATATATTGGAGTCTAAGGGGTCACAATATAATCATAACTGACATAACAATAATAATGTAAGGGCACAATAATAATAATAGTGGGCTTCTATGGGGTGTTATCCTCCATAATATCCCAAGGCTGAGAAGGGAAATCAAAGGAGGTAACCTCAAACCACTTACGATTCAGTAACTAGCCCTGCTAAACCAGAGAGGGATCTCTTTATGAATTCACAACCGATGATGACTGGAATGAGAAAGGATTTTAGGTTACATATGTTAGGATCGGGTAGGGTTTTGAAATTTTAGGTTTTGATGCTGGACAAGGAATGGAAACTAGGTAGCTAAGTCAAATGATCAAAGGGTTACATTAGCAAGAGATATAGAGGAGCAAGGTAGTAATAATTTTGTGATGGATTTAGGGTTTTTTGATGTAGTGTAGTGTTTGGAAGAAGAAAAAGGTATTAATGAGCATGAGCACATGAATTCATTAAGTTAGAAGGAAAATTACACAAAATGATATTCCCATAAAAACAAAGCTTTATGCAAAGAATTTTGTTTATAAACTTTAAGGAAAACCACTGAAGAGACAATATGTGAAAGGAGAGATTTCTATCATTCAATAAAACTAAAACAGAGAAAATACATCATCACAAACTCACTACACATGAATTCCTAGATAATAGATGCAAACTGCTACTTTGATTTCCTGAATAAAATGTCCAAATACAAGCTACAAGTGTTCTCTTCTCTGATGTCCAACCTGTTCTATGACTAAGAAAATGATACATATAGACCAAAACAACATCTCCCTACTTTCAGGAGTCAAATCCATGAGTCTAGGAACTGAGACATGAGGTGTTCCAACCAAACCCTAATGTCTAGGGAGGTTAAAACAACTCCTCCAATTAAACTTTGACTCAAACCACTCTCATTAATGAAGCCTAACTTTACATAAAACAACTTTAACAAGACTATTTACTCATCATTATATAATAATTACATCAAGATTAATAAATTACACCATAAAAGGTTGAATCCAATTGATAAAACTAAAGAAAAGCTGCCACATGCAAAAATGCAGTGAAATCAGCCAAAAACGCAGTGAGCATGGAGAAAACATAGCGGATTTCAGAGAATTGGTTTTGAAGGCCTTCCTAAAGTCCAAATTATGATATTGTTGGCTCACTAGAAAGAAGTGGATGTTTTATACATGATGGACTCTTCAAGAGCTGAAAAAGGTTACTTCTAGCCCCTTAAAACTGCATTCTCCCATGGGTACTCTAAAAGACGCAGCATGGTCTTTGACAAGATGGCAGAAATGTGATTTTTAGGTGATTTTTGGCCATATCCACCTATCAAAACCTGCTAAAAGTATGATCCCTCAAGCTATATAAGTCATGAAAAATCAATATATGTAAATAAAATCTGATTTGGAGCTCCCTAACAAAAGCGCAGCGTGGGGCACGTTACATTTTTTACTCCATGATTGTGTCAAAATGTGCAAAATATTCTAGGATTTTTACAACAATAGGGCTTAAATATGGAGCCATATATCTCTACCCATAAATATTTTTGTAAAACAGAGAGAGGTTTTTGTTTTCTGATATGTTAGGAAGAAAATTCTCCACCATTTTTCAAAAATAGTTTCCCATTTGTTCTGAATCTAAGTTTTAAGTTGGTCGCTTAAAATCAGAAAAGCGCAGCGTGCTCACAGAAAAACACAATGAAATGTTTGGAGAGTGATTTGGAGGCCTTCTCAAAGGTATTTTAGGTTGAACGTGGTATGTTTGGAAATATAGGGATGTCTGCTACACAATAGGGTCATCAACCACTACAACAACCTGCTCCAAGAGAGCTAAAAATTCAATCTCCCAAGACTACTCTAGAAGTGCAGCAACTATCCTGTGGCAACTGTATTTTGGTAGTTTCTCCCAAATCATAACACATATGCATAAACTAAAGGAATTTTTGGTTCCTTGGTCTATTATAGACAAAAACCTCTTTCACTTTTTTAAAATTCAACTCCATGTGGTTAGAAACATACTTTGAAGCAAAATGGTCTGTATGTGCAGCAAATGATTTGTCCCTTGGAATGATTTCTTGAGAAATGGTGAATACATTATCTCTTGTGTTGAAGTTGGCTCATATATAATGATCTTCCCTCATTTGGTCATATTTTGTTCATATTATTCAGAATCCATGGCAAACCCTAGCCCAATGGGAGAGGAATTAGGTTTTTAGTTGTAGCGAAAAACGGGGGATCCGGGTAGTTTGAGTAAACTGAGGGAGATGAAAGGGATACAGAGCTTATAAATTATTGGTAAAATTTGGGGAGATAGTGAGGGATATTAGGTATTTGGGGAAAGTGAAATGCCAGGATTTGAGTGAGGCAAAGGGCTTCAAAGAGGGAGAACACAGTCCTAGCCTAGGAAAGTGTAGTCTAGGCTAGGGTTTGTGGGAAAATGTTGAAATTGAGGGATGGGATTGATGGGGAGTGTTTAGGAATGTATAATAAGGATAGAGAGATGTTCATGAGCTTAATATTAAAAAAAAAATTATCAATTCATCATGGATGTCATGAAGCTAAGAAAAATGCACTCAAAACCCTAAGAGAGGCAAATGAATTTTCCAAGCACAACTGAAGCATAAACAAGGTGAAATTGAGGCCACTTATTTGAAATTGATGAGATAAAGCCTAAATTTGATGATGGAACCTACTGCAACAAAGACTGGAGCTCCTTTTGGAAAAACACAACACTTCTGGCAAAAGAACAACACAACAAGAGAAAAGTGTAGCGCAACAAAAGAAATCCGCTTTTGGATGGCAAGAAATGGTCTTTGGTGAGTGTGAGTGAGTTTTAATGGTAGAGGGATGTCTCTTGAAAGTGGAATGAACAAATGGACATGATTTTTTCTCCTTTATAGCTTTCAAAAATCGATTTTCCTTTGCATGGTGTAGTGGACCCACCATACACTTTTCACAATCTGATTTGTTGTATCTTCAAAACGGCCACCTTAGAACTTTATGAAACTATTACATTATGATTAAGATAAAAACATGTTTTAAAACCATTATTGACAACTTGACTTTCACTACTCCTTTATAAAATGATTTTAATGGCGACTCACCAATTTTTAGGAAACTAACCCTATGACCTAGTGGTGACCCAACATCAAATTATGAGATGAATTATGACCATAATGACTATGGGACTCTTCCAATAGTAATTTGACTTGACCATGATGGTGTTGATTGACCATGGAACTAAAAGAAGTAGTAAATACTGAACCTCCCTAACCAATGTAAGGTCAATTTACTAAGTAAACTGACACATGTGTTTTACTTGTCAATTCGGGCTTGTAGACTTGGAAGCATGTCCAAAATATATGGATTTCAGGTGAAATCAAATTAGGAAGGTAAGACTAAAATTAAAGGAAGTGCATATTACAAATATAACCTAATTTTTAAAATACTAACAAGTTTCTTGTTCAAGATGCAACAAGCAAGAGAAGAGGCTCCTAACTTAGGAGATCCTGTTGTCCTTCCTCACAGTATTGTCCCCAAGAAGAGAAACTAAAGAGTAGTCTTCTATAGTGTGTAGATAGAAAAAGAAGAGGTTCCTAACTTCGAAGAACCTGGTTTTCCTTCCTCACAGATCTACTCTAATATCATTACCATTGCATCAAATAAAACCCAAATTCAAGAAATAATACAAGAAATGCAAAAAGGATGATTTTAGCTATGATTCATAACTTGATAGAAAGAGAATTTAACTTAAATTATTGTTTTCCCTTTTACATGAAATTTTTATTTTAAACTATCATCATCCCAAAATCACATAAAAAGCATCACACATCTAAATAACTGAGGCATAAATCTGAAACAAGAAATACTGAAATAAAAATTATGCTAATGTAATCAAAGTGTACTTAGCTTGGTATGGGGGCCCTCCAATCTTGCCTTGTACACCTACGAAAATCTCAGCTACAGCTAACATATGAAAATATCCACATCATGAACAACAACTTAGAATAATAGAAATTATTCTTCAAATTATCAAAAGGTCTCCAATAGCATAAATACAAATTACATATATGAATGGTTCATAAACTCAGTTTAAATAAGAAAAATATCAACAAAATTAGCTACAATAGCTCTAACAGTATTCATCTATCCTAATCCATCCATCCTGGTTGAACTCATTAAGTCTGTTCACAAAATTAGGCAAAATCCCAAAAAAATAATCTTCTGCCCCTTTTTAATAGGGATTTCTGAATGACAGGTCAAGTTTGGCCAACGTTGACTGGGGTTGTATTTGCTCAGTTTGACCAAACGAATAGGTGTTCATCCATCTGTGGTTCCAAATATTTCCAAGTATGCGCTCATCTCTCAGCCAGGTGTCCTGGACATATGAATTTAATGAAGCTATTACGAGAATTTTTAGTGCAGTCCAAATCTACTCTTGAAACCCAATTTTTACAAAAATATCTAAAAATTGAAAAGCTTAATTTAGTTACTTGAATATGAAAAATAAGAGTGAAATGAAGCATATGTAAGTGAAATATGATGGAATATGGTGGTAAATAGATGGGTTTAGGATAGGAAAAAATGACTAAAATTGAGGGCCAACAACCAGTGACCAGATGTTTATTGAAAAGCTATTTGAAACAATAAAAATGTGACCTGATACCCTAGTAAAAGAAAACTTTGGAAGAGAACATTTGATCACCGGTGACTAACATGACTGACGAGCAATAAGATGGGGCACAATAATAGCAATATGGGGACTACATGGGCACAACAACACAATAAGGGGGTTGCACTAACAAGAATAAGTAGCTACACTAGTAATATAGGGACCTACCATGTCCCTCTCCTTCGAAAAAGTGTTGTCATTAACACTTGAGTAGTTTTGTATGCTTCTGTATGAAATTCCCATCCTCCCATGCAAAATCATCAACGGTTAAGTTCTTCCACTTGATGAGATACTCTAAAATTGATCGATTTCATAGTTGTCGGGTTCTCATTTCCATGACTACTTAAGGTTAAAATATGATTTTTCCTTCCTTGTCAAGTTCTGAAAATATTGTT
Source organism: Pinus taeda (assembly GCA_000404065.3). Taxonomy (NCBI): domain Eukaryota; kingdom Viridiplantae; phylum Streptophyta; class Pinopsida; order Pinales; family Pinaceae; genus Pinus; species Pinus taeda. Next base: position 40,732 of record APFE031405039.1, on the reverse strand, counting down.
TGAAATGGGAGTTTGTCCCCTATAACCCTTTTTAAGCATGAAACATGGAAAACTGTGTGCACTCGGGAAGATGCGGAAACCTCCAATTTGTATGCCATAGTACCAATCTTTTACAACACCTTGTAAGGACCATAGTACTTTGGTGATAATTTATCATCCTTCTTAGCTTGCTTGATGGACATTTGTTTGTATGGTCGTAGACGTAAAAATACCCAGTCGCCTACATCAAAACTTCTTTCACTGCGATGTTGATTTGCCTGTTGTTTCATTTGATTATGTGCCAAAGTGAGGTTATCCTTTAAAATTTGGAGAACTTGTTGTTGATGCTTGATGTGATCTTTCATTGTTTGAACTTTTTTCTTCTTGATATGTCATATCTTGAGAGTGTGAGGAGTGGTAATTCCTGCCAATGCATTACAAGATATGGTCAGATTCATTTCTTCTTTCTCTGGGGTTGGTTCCTGGTGTATATCCTCTTCTTTTGACTTTTCTTGATCCTTTTCTTCCTCCTCTTCACAATCTATGTAAAATAATTTCTTCTCAACACACTTATGACCTCTAGTGTATTTGTTATCACAACTATAACACGACCTTTTTTCTCTTTTTTCTTCCAATTTTTGTGGTGTCAAACTTGTAGGTTGTGGGAGGCTAGGAGAAACAACACTTACATATTTATAGTTATGAGTGGTCGACTTCCTTGTTTCCATAATTTTTCTTTCAGTTTTTCTTGCCAACTTGAATTCCTTCTCCAATGAATCAGGTTCCCAAAGGCAAACCTCATTTTGGATGTTATCCTTTAAAGTCCCTATGAAGACTTCAACCCTATGCTTCTCTGGAATATCATTTACCCTTATATTCAATTTTTGGAAGTCCTCAATGTGCTCTGCCATTGAATCCTTTTGTTTGTGATTTATCAATTGGCTAAAGAAGGTGTTTCTCTTCGTATCCTCATAATGTGCTATCATTTCCTCCAGGAAAATTGACCAGGTGGAAAGTGGTTTATGAGAACAAAGCCCTCTATAGCATACAAACTAATTCGGTTCAAAATATAAGGATAAAATCGGTACCTTCTGTGTGTTTTTCACGTCATGTAGATCAAAATATTCCTCCATCTATAGTATCCAATTTACTAGATCCTTTCCATCAAACTTCCTCATATCTACCTTTTCGCCATTAGGAAGCCTTTCTTGTAGCTTACTTTGCCCAACCTTCATTCAAACCTTCCCTGTCTTTCTTCAAATATTCCATGTTTCCTTGTTATTTTGATTATATACCATCGATCTTAGCTTCCATGCCATATATAAAATCATTTATCTTAGTTTCGATCGCATTTTTCAAATCATCCATCCAATTTTGCTTACTAGGTGTTTCTATTTTCTATATTTGAGTCATTATTTTTCTTGCTTTTAGGAGCTAGATATTGAAACGATTGTAACTATGTAATTTTGGATCTCCAATGTCTGAAATAGCATCCTATGGTATCCCTTTGATTCCTCTTCCCAATTCCACAAGTCTAATCGATATTGGATTCTCCAAGAAAGATTTATGCCAAATCGCTCATGATGACCCGATTATATATTGGTTCAATAGTGTGAAATTGTACGAAGCGCCACATGTCACTATTTCAACCTTTGGCCCTCAAACTGATACAAAACAAACTACAACCCATCCTCTTTCTGTCACTTTTTATGAAATCTTAATCTAGTGCTTAGAGAGAAAGTTATGACAATTTTCCCAAGGCCACATGTTTGAGACGAAATTAGGGAGCCTGCAAAAACCCTAATTTCCTTGGATCATATCTCCAAAAATATAGTGATACAAGATATAAAATTCACACACAAGGTTCAACAAGATTTCAGCTCAAATGGGTTTTAATTTCAGCTTTTTAGAAAAAAAATTATAGTGAAATTGCCACGATGACCTGTTTGAAGCAGCAAAACCCTAGAATCCAAAGATCTGATACCAAATGTTATGCAACCAGCTCACAAAATAGAATAAGAGATAGATAAATGACTTCAAAATTAGCCTCTTCGATGGGGAAACCTCCTTTACATTACACAAATTAATAATTATTCGATGATACAAATGACAAGACCTCCTTTCTATATATAGGAGTCTAAGGGATCACAATATAATTAGAGCCGACATAAGAATAATAATATAAGGGCACAACAATAACAATAGTGGGCTTCTATGGGGCACAATAATAGCAATATGGGGACTACATTGGTACAACAATACAATAAGGGGGTTTCACTAATAATGATAAGGGGCTACACTAGTAGTATTGGGACCTAACAAATGGTTATGAGGAGTCACTAAGGATGAGTCTATTTGAGGCACCTTATGCACAGAGTTGTAATATTCCTATTAGTTGGAGTGATCGAGTGAACAGGGTGTTGATCGGACCAGACATGTTGTTAGAGATGGAACATCAAATGCAAGTTATCAGGAAGAATCTAAAGGTAGCACAAGATAGAAAAAGAGTTATGCAGATCAACACAAGGCATTTAAGGAATTTCAAGTTGGGGAACATGTGTACTTGTTCAAGCCCAACAAGAGCTCTTTAAGGATTGGTTCATGTGTGAAGTTGGCACCTCGATATTGCAGGTCTTTCGATATCCTTGAGAGGATTGGAAAAGTGGCCTATAGACTTGCATTTCCTCTAATAGTGAAATTCCATGAACATGCTTCATTGCTTAAAACATATGTGAAAGATGTTGATCATGTGATTGATTGGTTTGTATTGTAGGTGGATACAGAAGGATAATTCCAGGTGAAAACTCAATGCATTTTACAACAGAAATAGCTCATGCTTTGGAACTAAGAAAGTTAAAGTTCAATGGAATCACTTTGAGCCCGATGAAGCTATATGGAAGATGGTAGATCAGATGTGGGGTATGTATCCTTCATTGTTTGTCGGTTAAGGAAAAGGAGTTTTGGTATATGTATATATTTTGGCTTTGTTGTGAATACCATAATGAGTTGTGTTATAAATCTCCAATAAGAGGTATGATTTTCATGTTGTTATGTTTGTTATGTTAGTTTTTATTTTTGGCATGATTTTCATTGTAAATATTGTATTGTCCTAAGTTATAAAGCTCCATGGGAAGTATGTTTTGCTTTTTAGGGATCTTGCTAGTTATGGGTGCCATAGAACATCGAGGACGGTGTTCCCCTGAAGGGGAGGGGTCTGTAATAGCCCCAGGTTAAAATTTCATGTAATAAAGTTAATAAAGGAAAAATAAGACCAAGGTCATGGGACACATATTCCAAGCTAAATGTTGGGCAAACCATTTTAGTGGGTGTTGATTTGGTTTATTATGGATAAGGAAATTGGAAAAGGTAGTGGAAAAGGCTTTGAAAAGGAAAAGAGGCATTAATTAGCATTTTATGTATGAAAATAATGGAAAATATGAGAAAAGGAAGGTGGAAGGTCACAGGCTGCATGTGATGAAGAAATCAAAGTAAAATTAGAGGAAATTGAAGAAAATAGGGGCCTCAATAATAAAAATGCTTATGAGGATCAGTTCACAGCTTTTGTCAGTTTAGATTTTTGTAAATTCAGTGTTGGATCTCTCTCTCTCACTCACTCTTACACATTGAGAACATTCTTGGAGAACTCTAGAATTGGATAAAGGAAGGCAAAGGAAGGACAAGAAAGAAAAGGGAAGAAAGGATCAAGTAAGGAAGAGTTGGATCAAGTGGCTACAAAGGGATTACTTGTAGGCATCGAGTTTCATATATGATTTCCTTGCTATTTTTGGAATGCATGGTACATGCATGTGTGTATTTGGTTCTCTTGTTGTCATTGGAATGGGTTTTTTTGGGTGTGACAGTGGTTTCAGCTTTGCCTTTCCATTTCCAGATAGCCATGGCGTGATGGGGTTCTTTTATGTGGTTGCTCTTTAGATTTCCAGATGGTTTTTGAACCGGGTGAGGTGGTCTCAGGAAAATTCCCAAGGGCCTCGTAATCCCTAGACTGGTAATGTTGGGATTGAAGCAAACCCTGAGGGTGGAGAAAGGAAAATTCCTCAAGGTATTGGTGAAGAAATATGGAGGCATCCAAGCTTGTTTAGGACCTAGTGATCTCATGACCAATAATGGAAGGTTTGTCGTAAATCCTAGTGGTGTATGTTTGTTGTTTGGGCCTAAGAATCCCTTGACCGATAATGGCGGGAATTTGGTAAAGCTTGGTTCTATAGGTGAGGATTTTGGGCCTAGGAGTCCCCTGACCAGTGTTGGCATGATTGCAGTAAATCTTGAGGAATCCCTAGTTGTTTTATTGTGAGTCCCACATTCATGCTTGGAATATGGCATGAGGGTGATTGGATGAAAGAAAGATTCGGTTCAGCCCAATCTATGGTCGGGTGGTATGTGTAAGTACCTGACTTGGTTGGATTTTTCATATGTTAACAAGAGATATTTCCTCTTGTCTTTCTTGAGTAATTATAGTTGTTATTATGTGGTTATGATGGTTTTTTTATCATTTTTTATTATTCTCGTCATATGTTGGTTATAAGCATGGTTTCATGACAAATTCTTGTTATGGCTCTTAACACGTTTGATTGGTAAATGAATGGTTATTGAATGCATGACCTAATAGATGTTATTGTAGCTATTATGAGAGGGCACCAGAGCTTCTTGATTATTATCAGATAAGTATGAGACCCCTATGTTCATATATGCATTTATAACCTATTTATTATATGTTCACAATGTGTTTGACGAAATGTATGTTGTGCTTAGGCCTGGTTAGGTCACATTATTGTCTAATTTTTGTGTTAATGGAATTTTCCTAGTGTCATTTATCATTTATGAAATTTTCATTAAGTTTTGGGTAGTGTTTGGGAGTGATGCCATGAAAAGGTGGCTCATATTTCAAGGTCGCAAGCTCAGAATTGGGAAATATAGATTGCAATAGTTGTGAGTCAGGGTCATTAGAGTGACTGGAGGTTTACATTCACTATCTTTCCTTGTCATCAGAGTTACTTGGGTTCCATATCACAAAAAAAGAAAACTTAACTCAGGGTTTGGGAACCTAGAGTGGTTGTTTAGCTCCTAGGGATTTTGTAGCACCAGAGGGAAGTTAGTAAAGTTTTTGTCGATTCCAATTCCTTAATTATACTTATGGAGTTGAGTCATGTCATAGCGGCCCCCGGATCATGTTTACACTGACATCCTGGTTAAAGTGGGTAAATGTGGGAGGGGTGGTTACAAACATCACCAACAAAGGCGTCAAGTTGAAGATTTCATCATTTAGGAGTATCTTAACTTGACAAGTAAGTATCTTTATATCTATGTTTGAATCTATTAAAATGACTTCATTTTCAAAGGAGATGAACAAATTGGTTGGGTCATCAAACTTTCTTGCATGGAAGAAGATGATAGATTTGATCCTCATAGAAAATGAAGTCATTGGACATGTTAAGGGTTAAATCACCAAGCCTCCAACGGAATAAGCTCAATTTCTAGCTAAGTACATGCAAGGGTAAATAAGGGCTCAAAGGATCCTTATAGAATCCATCAAGGATCCCCTCATAGCTTATGCAAAAAGGTTGGAGACATCAAAATAAAACTACGAGAAGTTATTAGAATTGTTTTCCATAAGCACCATTGGAGAAGTCATATCTTTGATAACCGAGCTATATAAGATGAAGGTATCAAAAGAAGAAGGTATAGCCTCATATCTTATGAGGTTTTCATAAATAAGATAACAAATTCAAGAATTGGGGGAAATACTTTCCGATAGAGAAATGACTACAATTGTGCTTAACGTGCTACGAGAGGAATGGGGCAACTTCATATCAAGAATTTATGGAAAGAAGGAAGCCACTCCATTCATTGAACTCTGGTCATTTTTCAAAATTGAATAAACCAAGATAAAAGCAAATTGATGTGTGACCAAGTGAACAAGTTCAAGAATTTTCTACCATGGTTAGGAGAAAAGAAAATTTTAGGAAGTTTGGTCCTCCTAAAAAGAAAAGGATGGATATGTTAAAGATCCAATGTTATGGTTGTTAGGAATATGGAATTTCAAAAGAGATTGTTTAAAACTCAAGAAGGAAAACAAGAAAAGGAAATAAATAAATGAGGCCTATGTCATCAAAGAATTGGAAAAATATAAGAAGAAAAAATCAAATGAGGAAGTGAAAGATCTCTATGACTAATATAATCTCCTTCACTTTGTTCTTTTCAATTTTTTTGTGAAAGATAGTTTTTATGGTAGAAAGCACTGTAAGTATGATAGGATGCATTAGATTAGGATATGGCATCATATTAGAAGCATACATATAAAGGTAGAGCTCATGACATAATTATAAAATATTGAAAGGATATCTAAAGTAGAATTCTACATGGATGTAGTAGTCATCAGAGAAAGGAAGTATATCTTGGTAACCTCATTGAAAGCATAAGTAGTAAATATGAAGAAAGTTATCTAGCATGATAGAAGATAGAAATAAATCATCATATATCATCATAATTAGAAAGGAGCATTTTCCAAATGAGGATAATCAATATCCTTCGTTAGAATCTTCATTAGAAGGTTCACCTCTACTTGGAAGGAGCAAGTGTCTCGCTGAGAATTCCACCTTGTATGGGATTCATTGTTTAGAATGATGATGATATGGTGACAAACGAATGCAACATGTCAAAATTGTTGAAGAAATTTCAAGCAAGGAAGGAAGTTTCCGAAGGAAGTCTAAATGACCAAAAAAAGAAAAGAGTTGTGTATATGTTTAATAGATTAAGTCATATCATCATATATAGTTGCAGATAAGAGTGGGTGAATTCTCTACATCATGAGCATGATCAAAGAAAAGGGATATATTCCTTTGGAAATATGCATGAAGGCATGATTCACATATTGATCAAATAAATTCAACATAATATGTCCTCATATGGAATATGAGGTGGTTGACAAGATGAAGGAACTATGTATAGAAGTTCCTGGAGTACAATATGTGAGGAAAGGAAGCAGGATTCATGGAAAATCTACAACTATGGTCACATAATATAAGAAATCAACATCTAATGACTAGAAGAGTTAGCTTTTACATCTCCATATAGAAGGTATGAAGGCCCTTATAAGGTCTAGAAAGTAAGGAGACCCTTGACATTAAAAGTATTGGATATGTGTTTAATGTACAAGATGTCAATATTTCAAGCAATAAAATGTCATGATGAAAGGGCATCATAAAAGGTAAATTTGATTTAATGTTCATTTTGATTTTTTTTAAACATATGGTTGGCTTGAAATAGGGCTACCGAATGAGAGTTGTAGATGTCACCTACAACCAAGCATGGATGGAACATCTTGAAAGTAACATGGCTTATAAAAGTTAGTTGGATGAAGGAAAGCCAGATGTGGACTAGAAGATCACTTTTTGACGAAGAGAAGGATGACATGACTGATATGGTTTGTGAAGGAAAGTGATGGATGGTTGATTCCATATGAAGAAAACCTAGAAGATGAAGGCTTCATATTTATGAAAAATGAAATTCATGAAATTGAAGAGAGGAGCACTACAAGTAGCTAAAGGTACCATAATCTGCACCAAATAATAGATAGTTCTTGTTGGTAACAAGCCCCTAATTAAGAAGGAGCTTGAGTATATTCCTTTTATAGGAATGAGTTGGTCCTCCCTGGTTAAGAGGGAGTGACATATCTGGTTCTCTACTTCATTTTTTATGCACTAGACTAGGACTAACAACCGTAAGTCTTATTTAAATCCATGAGGAGAGATAGACACATCATTATTGTCTTCATATTTTGAAGAAAGAATGCAAGATTAGATAAGAATCTGAGACTTATTCCAATAATATTTGAGGATGAGGTAGGGCATCCAAGATAAGAGTAGTTGAAGAGGAAATTCCTTGAGGATGTGTTATTCCAAGATATGAATTGTCCTAAAAGAAAATTCCCTAGGAACACTCGGATGGGGTATATGTCTTAAGAGACAATGATGATGGTGTCTTCCAGTCATTGGTCTCGCCATCATTGTGTTATGATCTTGTGGAGAGTTAGAGTTATTAGTCAAGGCCTTGCTATGTGACAATGTTGGTTCGTATGATAATATGAGATGGCATAAGCTAATAAGATAGTTTATAAGATGGCTTACCACTATGACTCTTCTTATGAGAATTCTTCAGTTTGGGAATGACCAAGTACCGTATATGGATTATGAATAAATCCCTAGTTTAAGAGAGAGTGTTTAAATATGTAACTAGGTCTGGTCTTCATAATGACATATGTAAGCATGATTTTATTTATTTATTTTAAATAGAAAAATAAATTTATTATTATCATTCTTGAGGCATGGGTTTCATGCTTAAGGGAAATTCATTTTTAGTTTAAGCACCCATTGAGTGCTTATAAGGCTTATATTTGAGTCAACAAGTCATAAGAGTCATTTTCATGTATGGAAATACCCTTTTGGGTATGTTACATATTGTAAAGAAGAATTTATTTGAGTCAAATTAGAGTTAAAGACCCTCCAAGACCTTGGCATGGTGCCTCAAGCAAGTCGGCCTACATGAACGATCAAGTCGTCCTCAAGGAAGCAATTTGTACCCCTAGAAAGCCTATAAATGAGAAGGAGCTCGACCTCATTTGTACACACAACAAGAAAGTTTGATCTCCTCAAGGAAGAAGTTTGAAAAAGGACGAAAAAGAAGAAGAAAAGAAAGATCGAAGTTTATGGGTTTCTCTCTCTCTCTTGTGTTAGGGGTTCTGAAGTTGCTAGGCAATTCGAAGTGCTGGAAATTTGTTGGGGAAGTCAAAGTGTTGGATAGTTGTTGGGGTCAAAGTTACAGAAGAAATTGTTGGGTCGAAGTTGTAGAAAAAATGTTGGTTCGAAGTTCCAAAAGAAAATTCTCAGTAAAAGTTGTAAAAGAAACTGTTGGGTTGAATTTGTAGAAGAAATTGTTAGGTCGAAGTTGTAGAAGAAACTGTTGGGTTGAAGTTACTGAAGAATTTATTGGATTCAAAATTGGTGGAAAGAAATAAGATCAAGGACAAAGGTCGAACTGGTCTTGGAGGGGTATTTTTCAAGGGCCTTAGGTCTTGGAATTCGTCATTTGAAGATTCCATAAGAAGAGAAGAATTATTATGGGTTTTCATCTCAAGAGGAGAGGTCTTGGCCCTTTCCAATTTCCTGCGTATTGTGTCTTATTGTCTCATTGTTCTTTATGATTTGGTAGTTGTTTGATGATAATAACACTAAATATAATCAAGAGAAAGAAGAAGAAAAATAAGTTAAGTAAAAATACATCAAAGCAATTATCAAAGTAAGATAAATCACCTAATCTACCTGCCATAGATTTCTCAACAATAACTACCAAGACTAACCAGAAGGGTCTTATAAACATGATGTTGACTCCTTTGACTCAAGACAATAAATATTAGGAACTAAAAAACCCTAGAAGCATGAAGGACATACTTTTACCTAGAAGATCATCAATAATGAGCATGAAACCCATGATTTTCTAATAATAACTTTTTGTTTTGTTGTTTGTTACATAGGATAGATATTGAAATGAGTACAACAATTCTGAAGATTGAAACTAGTTACATTTATCAACACTTCCTCTTAACTAGAGTGGTATTCATAATTATACATTGAGTATAAAATCATATCTCAAATTGAAGAGATATCACAAGAAGAGTTGGATTGATAAGCCATATTGTAAGTATCATCATAATGACCAACATTTTCTCTGAGGCCTAACTAGACAAACTCTTCTTTAATCAAGAGTATTATGTTGGGAGGCTTTACGTGTGATACTGCACTACCTCTACAAGGTACATACCCCATCCAGATGTCTACAAGGTATGTCATTTCAAGACTATTCTTATCTTAGATCTACAATATTGAGTCCTCAAACAATATCATTCCACTTCAATCACTCTTCTCTTAAATGTCTGCCCCATTCTCAAAGAGTGTCCATAACTTTCCTTTCTTGGATGTTATATCCTTAAGGAAACCCAATCCTCAACCATTCTCTCTTCATTACCTTCACTTAGACTTACATTTGTTAGTCCTAGTCAAGTACATGACACATGAAGACAATAATGCATAAGGTGATTTCCAACATCACTCCCTCTCAACAAGAGAGGAAACGCCTATTATCCTTTAATTTTGATAATATAGCCTTGCTCCTATACAAGGAGACTCCTTTATTCCATCTTAAATCCTAAGGATATTTCTGACTTCCTTTCTATTTAGGAAGTCAACACCACAAGCCTCATAACTTGTATTCTTTAGAGTATCAACTACTAGTTATTCATAGCTACATGGATCCCTCATTATTTTGCAACTTTTTACTTCTTTCGAAGTATCATGGAGCCATATCCACTCTTTTTTTCTTTTGACAAATCTAGGTCATCTCTCTTTTCTCATCACTTTCATCTTCAACATGAAGGAATTGCTATGAGCCTTCCTAAACTTCAAGTTGATCATAACTTCCTCTTGAAAGTGATCTTCCTTTGACCTTCAAGTTATCTTCTTGCATTGCTACCATCCAATTCCAAGATGAACATATCTTGACTTCAAAGTTTCCAGGTACCAGATATTGAGCTTCCCTCAATATTCTTCATACATTCTATCCATATAGTTGAACTTGCCTCAACTGTCATCATGTATCCCTGCAACACCCTTCAAGGTAGAAAAATAATATGTTAATTAAATAACCAACAATAATGAAAATAAAAATTAAATCATCATGATGCCCTTCTCGTTCCATCAAAATCCTCATGGTACATCTCCATATGAATCTCCCTTCATGCATCAAAGTGCCCAAGGATCAAACTTGATTACCAAGTTACAACTTTTCTTCCATAGACTATACTGGATGTTAATTATTATATATATGTATTCTAAAGAAAGTCTTAAATTCTCTATACATCCTTAAGTAATACATATCCTATTCTTTTCAAGCAGCATATATCCATATACCTAAGCATATTTTATGACCAAATTTATATCCACAATATTGTACACGTATGAATCTTATCCAAAGTTTTATATCCAAGATACATTCATAGACTTTCATTTGATCGTCTAGCTATTCATATATCTCACAAAGAGTTTGCAGTGTGACCCATTGCATTCTTTTGTCCCTTTACCATTACTAATTCCACATTACATGGAATGTATACTAAACTTTTCCATAATGATTCTTCCAAGGACCTTTCATAATTATGGCTCTTATAAGATCATGATGATCCACCTAAGAAAGATGAATTCCTCTAACATAATGTTAGATAATTCCTAGATGATCAATGTGAAAAATGGTCTATCTATTCCTCTATCTACAAAGAAACTTAATCATGTACATTTTAGGCATGATACTATCATATGATTATTTCTATGATGCTATGCAAAATTACTATCCTAAAAGAAATATTAATGTTCACAAAGAACCTGATAGTCAGTGAACCTTCTTTATTAGAAAAGATCCTTCACTTCTTCCTTTTTTTCCTTCTTCTCAGGTTCTCCCACTACTTCGTCTACAACACACCCAACTTTTCCTTTATTGAAGCGGGCACTACACTCATACAGGGAAGAGCAGAGATCCTTACCCTCTATCCCTACCCTCTATCTCTACTCGAGACTCATGAGCTTCACTCCTTTCCTTTATCTTGTTGTTTTGTAGGCTTGGAAAGTCCTTCTTAAAGTGTCCAAACTCATTGCACTTGAAGAATTGAACCTTGGACATTTATTTCTTCTTGGACTTACCAAACTTTCCCTTCTTCAACTTCTTGACTCAGACTAGAAAGGATTGAGATTGCTCATCTGATCCAATGTCATGTTTGACATTGATAATTTATTCTTCCAATATGCACTGGGCCCACAAGTCATCAAAGGGAGTTGAATCTTTCTTGGAGTAGATGATTGTAGCAAAGTTTCTCTTTTCTGGTGGAAATACAATTAGTACACACATGGTTACTTCTGAATAATTATTAGGTTCCCCAGGTCCTTGCAAATGGTCTCTTAGTTGAGAGACTTTCATGAGAAATTATGCCACATCCTCATACTTCGATTGAATCTTCATTCTATATAAATTGTTCCACAAAGACATATTTTGTCATGTTGTACTTATAGAGTAAAAATAAACTAGCATTTCATACATGGCCTTGGAAGTCATCATATTTGCAACAAATTGAACAAGAGAATCCTTAATTGATTCAACTATGATTATTTGAGCCCTTGCTTCCCCTTTATTGTACTTTTCTAGTTCTTGCGTCTTTTCCTTGCTTTGTTCAGTGATTTTCTCAGTAACATATACCATTACTTCTTGTTTTGTAAGTATCAAGTCAATCCTTTTCTTCCATAGTAGATACTTTGATGCCTCGATGAGCTTATTACTCTCCTTGTAGAAAGAACCCATATGCCTTTAAGATTCATATATGATGTAATAATATGATACTTACTTGAGATCAAGATTCTCCTTGATGATGTCTTTAATTTTCTTGATTCCTTTAAGATATTTAAAGTGTCCTTGATAACAACTTATGAAGTCCCTTGATGCTTCCTTCAAATACAACTTCCAAATAGATCTTCTTCCATACAGAGATCAACACTCTACTTGAAGACTTTCTCTCAGATCTTTCTTTGATGCGAGCTTGATGTAGACTTGATATTCTTTAATGTAGAAAACCTCCTTCCTTGAGTCCTTTCTCAAATGATCCCTTTTAGCAATCAATTTCTTCTTGAAGAAGTTCCTTTTTCCATCCCCTTGACAAGTAACTAGTGTTCTTTCAACTACCTTCCTTGTTCACCTTTTCTCTCATACCACGTTGGAAAATGGATAGTGGAAACTATTAATATTATTTTCCTTAACCTTGATATTTCCTTGTGAAACTTATTTATCTTCTTTAGGTTCTTTAGTTAGATCTTTTCATCAAACAATACCAAGAACAATAATAACAACAATAGAGGACACATATATTAGGATCTTAGCGAGGGAAAAAACCATCCAAGTGGAAAACCTGAAAGCTCTTCTCTTCTTGGAATTTGCTTCAAATGAGATACAAAGACCCAAACCCTAGACCAAGTCCTTCTCCTAGTACCAAGTCAACACTTCCTCAAGTCCTTCTTTGATCATGCACCAACCAGATTCAATACTGCAAGTTCAACATGCCAACTTCAATATTTCAACTCGTCTAACAACTTTGACCCTACAATTTCATCCTTGTAGCTTCTTTGGAAACCCTAATCTAGCCTCTTTTCCAGACCTTCCTAGAGCAAGAAAACTCTCCCAAGGTCAACGAGGTCAATCTAGTGTTTTCTTCCTTCCAGCTACAATATTCTGCACTTTGTTCTTTTAAAACTCAGACTTACAATTTCATCCTCCTTCTGTAGCACCATAAACAAGATATTTTATCTTTCTTCCTTCTACATCTTTTCTCTTCTTCTTCCTACTTCCCAGCTTCAAATCAAACTCTTTCTTGATAGATAAAACTTGTGAGTGAGTGATTCCAAATGAGGTTGAGTTTCTTCTTTATATAGCCTTCTCAAGGGGTCAAATTCGATCCTTTAGGCTGACTTGTAATTGCCAGGGACAACTTGTACTTTTGGAGTTTCCAAAACTTTCTAGAATAAAAAATAATTCTTTGTCAATTATAAATTTCCTAGAAGGGTAATCCAGGTGGATATTCGTGGCCATCCACCTATTACACCTAGACCCCCCAGTCAGTTTCATCTGTTTCCTTGTTCATTTTAGCATTTACTATTTTTAGTAGTTTTTTGGGTCCTAAACTTCTAGAGTAGTTTTGACTACAAAACAATGTTTTTATGGGGTCTACGGCAAGCCCATAGCCAAAGGAAAGGGCCTATGGTGAAACTTGTAGTACTCAGAGAGACCTTTCCAACAAGGTACCGTACATGCCAAACAAAGATAATATGACCAAGTTACGACCTTGGGAAGTTGGCTGCCCAACTAACCCGAACAGGGCCCACAAACTCTTGGTGTTACATCTCCTGGGGTTATGGTTTTGGTTGTTTAGGGTTTTCTCATGTTTTCCAATAATAAATATTCCCTTGAGCCTCATTATAACACAGTTTAGAGGCATATAGTCACCGCATCTCTTCTCAAAGATAAGCTACCATCACCTGAGCTATCTTATTTCCATTCTGTTTGTAAGCATAGTTTAGTATTTTTCTATTAATGAAATGAAGTGTTTTACTACTGCATCTTTGTATTTATGATTATATATGTAGGTTGTGTTCCTGTTTAAGTTTGGATCAATGGTATGATAGCGATCTTCTCTTTGTTTATTTTTCTTTGCATGTCCCCAATGAGGCTAAGGTATAAGGAGTTAGGGCTCGATCTAGTTGAACCAATGCAAGACCAGCCTCACAAAACCCGATGACCTCCCATGGTGGAAGAAAATAAAGGCGAGGAGATAGGATATCCTTTCAAAATGTTTCTCGAGGAATCCCTCGAGCAACATAGGGACACGATGATGGATAACGTTTCCCAAATCCTTCGACGACTACCCACAGGGAATGCATCTTCATCCAGCAGCCACTCTGGAGGGGCCATTCCTTTTAAGGTACAAGTTAATTTTGATATTCCCATATTCAAAGGCCTGATAGATGCAGAAGCCATAGATAAATGGTTAAATCTATTGGAAGGATATTTTTGAGTTCATTACTTTTCCAATCAGGAAAATATTACTTTTGCACTTCTCAAAACTGCCCCACACATCAAGGACTAGTGGGAAACCTATTGTGAACAAAAGGACGAGAGTGAACCCTCAATGTTTTCAGTTGCACCCACTTGGGATTATTTCTAAGATGCCATCAAGGAACAATATTACCCTGTTGAGAGCTATGAAGATAAATACATAAAATGGACCATGCTACGACAAGGAAGGGACTAAGATGTACCAGATTTCACAAATATTTTCCATACCCTTTGCACGAATTTGGGTATCAAGGATAGTGAGTGGCATTTGGTGCTCAAGTACCACAGTTGTCTACACAAGTACATCCAAGACAAGATGCAATTCGTAGACATTTCCTCGCTCGGCATGACGTATCAGTATGCTGTCAAGATTGAGTAGAGGTTTAAACAAAAGAAATGGGACTTTGGATTTGTGAATCCAAAGCAAGGAAAAGGTGCCCCCAAAGCACAAAATAAAGGACCAAGCTAAAACAGGGATATCCAGTACAACGTGCTGAAGCCAAAAGCAAATAAAAACACCATGAAGACAAAGAAGGACATGGGAAAATGGTGTGACTTCCATAAGATCTCCACTCATAATACAAGTGAGTGTCGAGCCAAGAAGTTAGTCGTGTCCATGCTGAAGGCTTCCAAATCAGAC
Organism: Pinus taeda; assembly: GCA_000404065.3. NCBI lineage: Eukaryota > Viridiplantae > Streptophyta > Pinopsida > Pinales > Pinaceae > Pinus > Pinus taeda. Next base: position 25,398 of record APFE031405039.1, on the reverse strand, counting down.
GCAGATTCTAAACCTAAATCAGAACGCAATAACGTCACTAACAAAGGGAAGTAGATCATTGATGCAGAGCCTAGTTCAACCGTGGCCACTACCAAGGTCCAGAAGATTAAGCCTGAAGATCCAGAGGAGGGGGAATGCCTCTTCCACTCACAGATGTGGGTGAAGGGTTCTCCACTGTAGTTCATTATTGACAGTGGGAGCCAAAAACCTCATTTCAATAGACTTCATGAAGTGGTTGGGCCTAACGGCTACATCACATACACATTCATATGCCATCGTGTGGATTCACCAAAGACGAGATCTTCACATCATCCAACAGTGATGCCTTCCCTTAAGCATCAAGCCCTTCACAAATGAGGTACTGTGTGATGTTCCTCCTCTTGAAGTTTGTGATTTATTGTTAGGACAACCATACTTGTGGAAGCAACATGTTGTATATGAGTCTATACCTCGCTCTATGATTATTACTTTGGCTCATAAGTTGTACAAGATACTAGAGGTAGCCCTGCCTACCACCATCTCTTTGATCACTGCAAAGCAATGTAGTAAGATCATTTCCTAGACCAAGAAATTTGTTTTCCTTATGATTTTCTCCCAGGGAAAGAAGAAGGTTGGGCCACTACTTCTAGGTAGGGCTCCTCTACACAGCGTCAGCAAATGGAAAAGGTCAGGGAGGAGTACAGGGATATTTTTGCCTCACCCATAGGGGTACCTCTACACTGTGAGGTCAACCATCCCATCGATCTGACCCCGAGTGTGTCACTACCCAATGGACTAATCTATCGATGCTCTTTTATGGAGAACAATGAGATCAAGAGGTAGATTCAAGAACTATTATAGAAAGGGCACATTAGGCCAAGCTCATCACCTTGTGGGAGCTGAATTTTATTGGTACAGAATAAGGATGGGACCTGAAGGCTCTGTATTGACTATTGGGCACTGAACAAGATCACTGTATGGAATAGGTACCTAATCCCACTAATTGATGACCTTCTGGACCAGCCCAAGAGGTCCAAATATTTCAACAAATTGACTTGAAGTCAGGTTATCAACAAGTGCCTATCGAACCCTCTGATGTGTGGAAGACTGCCTTAAAATCCAAGGAGAGACTTTTTGAATGGTTGGTCATGTCGTTCGAATTGACAAACACCCCTGCAACCTTCATGAGACTAATGGAAGACATCTTGACACCCTTCACCTATGCATTGGTGGTGGTGTATTTAGATGACATCTTGATCTTCAGCTAGAGCTAAGAAGAGCACCTCCATCATATTCGAGAGGTCCTTACAACCCTGTGATAACACAATTTGCGTGCTAACTTGGAGAAATGCATCTTTTGCCTGACCTAGGTTCAATATCTGGGGTACATCATATATGAGTAACGTGTACATGTGGACCCATCTAAGATACAAGTCATTCAGGATTGGCCAGCCCCAACCACTCTAACAGAGCCCCGAAGCTTTTTGGGTCTTGCCAATTTCTAATGTAGGTTCGTGTTGGGGTTATCTCATAAAACTTGGCCTTTAAGTCAAGTCACCAAGGGTGGAGCGAAAGAAAAAAAAAATTGGTCGGAAACCCAACAATAAGCATTGTTCGATTTGAAGAATTGCCTCTATTTTGGACTAGTGCTCACATTACCGTACTTTCAACAACCATTTGAGATTGAGACAGATGCCTCCGACTATGCTATTGGTGGAGTTCTTACTAAGCATGGGCATCCAATGGATTACCACAGTGAGATACTTTCAAACATAGTCCAAAAGTACCCCACTTATGACAAAGAAATGTATTCCATTGTGTAGGCCTATAGTTAATGGAAGCATTACATTCTAGGGAAGGGAATGATCATCCACATAGACCATCGACCTCTATAGTTCATACAGACACAAGGGAAGTTGCAAAATGATCACCATCAGAAATGGTCCATCTATCTGCAACAATTCTATTTGAACATTAAGTATAAGAAGGGAAACATCAATAATGTTGTTGAATGCCTCATCTGACCACCGGTCATGGCACTGATCATTGTGCTTGAATCCTATGGGCATGAGACATCAGAGTGGACACATATTTACAAAAGCAACATATACTAGATACTCCTTGAAGGGAAGCAAGTTCCAAATTTTCACCTTCAGGATGCACTGTTATGCCACCTAGGACACATCTGTTGATCTAGGAGGATCCTAAAGGATTGAAACAGGTGGATATTAAAAAAGTACCAGTGGCATGGTAAAAAGCTCAAAACTCAAAGTAGCAGAATCTGGATAAACTTAGCATTAGATCAAAGTGCTCATCATCTAGATTCCAACAGTGTGAATGACGCTCAAACATGAGTTCATATGAAGAAGTTAGAGCAAGTCAAAATTTATATTTGACTTGTCCAAGTGGCAGGAGGAGATGACGTGGAAAAACTCTCAGCGAAGGGGGAAGCACCAAGTGGCAGGCTGCCATTGGTCCTGCATATCACAGCAAGGAGAAGAAGCAGCTTAAGGAAAATCGGCCCTAGGCAAGTTGCAATGCAATAATCGCATATCGCAATTGCAAAAAGGAAAAGTGTTAAGAATCGACCCACGACAGATCCAGTTGCGATGCGATAATATTGCAATCGAAGATCGTAGTGAGAGCAGTTGAATGGGGTATCAACTAGCCTCCGCTGATTGCAATTTGCAATGGGCTTCGAACATAATATTTTATACAGTGTATTTTATAACCCTAGTGGGACCGTTGTTAATGAAGTTGTATGGTCTTTGATATCCACCACGGGAAAGCGCTGATTGCGATTTACGATGGGGTTCCTAGATACAATACTTTATATGTTATATTTCATAATCCTAGTGGGTCCACTGCATCGCAGAACACCTGTTCTATGGGTTTTGGTTCATCACCGATTGGAAATGTCGGTGGATTATCAACACCGATAAAGCTGTCAGTAAATGCCAGCTTGCTTAACTTGGTCTATGGTTGGAAATTTCACGAGTATTGAGGGATTTGCTACCATGCTTATATAAATCCATTTGTGTCAGAGCAAGGAGCAACGTATATTTACAGAGTAGATCAATGGCACCTACTCCTGGTAGGTGGCCAAAACCTTGCCTCAGAAATCAGAAGGTTCTGAGAAGGTGCAGAAAGCCCGATTATCCGAATTGGATGTTCAGATAGGTGATTTTGCACGATTTTTCACGAGGAAGTCAATGGTGTTGTCTGTCTCTAGAGATGGGCTCTCCATTTATCATCTATATTCCATATTGGAAGTATAAGGGTGTTATGTAAAATCTTCTTGTACTTCTCTCTTTTCATGCCATTTAATGAATGAAGGCCTCCCCACTATTGAGCAAGGCCCGAAGATGTAGTCCAAATTGGATGAACTCCATAATCAAATATTTGTGTCTTGATATCATGTGTGATTATGTATTTTTATATTTGTTTTATATGCTTATGTTCCATGGGTTTTAAGTGCTCTATTACATGTTATTCTGATGCATCTAGAAGCAAAAATAATCTTGGATCAAGTGGTATCAAAGCATGTCTTAGTTGATGCAAATTGCATGAGTAAACTAACCAGAAATAAGCCTCAAGGATATGCATCATGAAGAGAAGACATGACAAATGTTGAAGCTCATTGGGAAGAGAAGCAGTCTTGTTGTTGTTAAGAGTTGCGAACGTGAATGACCGAATGTGCAGTCATAGAGAATGATAAATAAATGCACGAGACCTTCCTATGAATGTACAAAATGGTGGATGTTGTAACATTATTTGGTTTTGATGAGTTAGTATATTAGTCAAAAATAAATTCAAAATGTTAAGTTAAGACATGGATAAAAAAAAGAAAGAAAAATTAAAATGTTAGTACAATTTTATATTCTATAGGCATCCATATCAATAAAATGCTAGGAGGTAGCTTCCCTAAAGAAAAAAGGAAAAATAAAAATAAAATGTTAGGGGAGCAAAAAGAAAACAAAGGCTTCATTTTTATATAAAAATAAATGCAAAGGCTACTAGTTTAAATGCGCCACATTAGAAAAATGTTAAATTTTGTTAATTAATGATTAATTTCCTTAATCGGGACTAAATCTTGATTGTAAACCTTTGGCATTAGAAATTATGTTATAAAGCGCATATATTATTAGACCAAAGCCAATAAATGACAAAAATTCTTGTCAGCTTTCAATAAGAAGAGCGCATGATTCAATGACTGATCTACTCCCCACTCGCATCAACGGCGGGGAGAGATTTCACACTCCCCTCAACAATTTCTCATTAACGCAATGGAGTGGGGGGGCGGGGGGGGGGGGGGGGGGGGGGGTTTCCGCAAAGCAGTTTCCATGGTCAAATGTTGATAAACATTTATGTTGAAATCATAAATCAAATGCTCTTAGTCCCCCAATTTGACTCCTTAAGTCATTTTTCACTAGCAACACTTATGGATCTGTACCATAAGTTAACCTTTCCTCAGGGAGTCCAAATTTTTGAAATATTTTTCCCTGAGGATGTAGAATTACCTAAAAGAAATCCACCCTACTCATCCTCTATGTTTCTTGAAGCCTCAAGGCACTGTATTTCTCTAATTTCCTATTTACTAGGATACTCAGATGACTAGTCTGTTGATGAGACTACCCTTGGTTTCCTATCCATTTTTAACAAAGATCAGCAACCAACATTCATGTACAATTAGAACCAATTCTTGGTTGATAATATACATGAACAATTCATGAACTTCACTGTGCAGGGAGTGTTCATTTACAACTCTGTAATTTTCCACGTGTTTCTTTTTCAGCAGGGTGATCTATTACCTATCAAACTCAGCAAGTAGGATGAACAAGTGAATCAATTAGTGATTCACTAGACGGAAATAGTTAGAACAACTTCTACCACCTCCTCATTGGTATAATTTGTAGATGCATTGATACATCCAGTGGCATAGCTCCTTAACATTCAAACAAAGCCCAGGATTGGGGATGAAATTAAAAGGATTCTAGACTTAACTAAACAAACCAAAATGGTGACTGGTATTTATACCATAACTATACTGAGGTAAGAGTATATGGTTGTGAGATTGCACCATATAAGCTGCCCAAATATCTTCCTATGAGAATAGTTTCTCTGGAATATATTAGGTAGATGATTCACATGGATGAGTTACTTTTGTGTCAGGTAAAAGGAAGTCTCAATTCAAGCTTAAAGCACATATCAGATCATTTATTTGCAACACCATATCATTTTGTGTTGAGGTAGATACATTGTTAAGAAAGATGGATTTCCAGCCTAGTTTCACGTGGTCCTATGCTCCTTTTGGCATCATTTCTTCTTTGAGAGTTAATTTCAAAATGACTCCTTATAATCATACTCCAAGGCCATAAATAAAAAAATTTATGAATCAAGAACAATGGTTGATGGGACCCTTCAAGAGGTAGATGAGTAGGTTGTATCTACCCCCACTGAACAAACTCCAGTTTCTCAGAGCAAGCAACAAAAAAGGCTGAGAGGGGAAACTTCATCTACTAAAGATATTATGAAGGGATTTATCTTTCAACAAAAGAAGCCTAAGGTTAGCTTAGTCACATCAGAAAAATAAATTCCACTAGTGATCATTGATCTTGGAGATCCAGAAGTGTCTACATGAGTAGTGATTAGTGCTTCAACCACTCCTCCCACAACCAGTGTTTCAACTACTCCTCCTACACCTTCTAGAGATCCTCTAGAAATTATTCAATCCATGGGAACTAGCTCTTCAGATGATCATAATATATTTTCAAGGTTCCTAGAAATTAAACAAAAAAATGAGACTTTAAAGTCCAATGTGTACAACTAGTTCTGGAAACAAAATTCAACCTCCCAACATAGTCTTCTTTCTGCTTTTGACAGTGAGAAAGGTAGAATGAAAATGGATTTCTTACAAGCCCATATTCCATTTCCTAAATCACCATAAGATTACAAAAATACCGTGTTTTCATTTGATACCAGTCAAATCCATCCAATTGATCAGATGGGTATGCACATACAGACTAGTGAGATGTTGTTTTCTACTATGGCAACTACAACTATGTCTCTTTCTAAACTTAGCACTGCGCTATCTAATGTTCATTCCTAACTTAAGTTAGAAAAGATTTCTTCTTTAGCCAAAGACAACATAATAAAATCATTAGAGGATTTGGTGATTAAGGTGGGATATGATCCCAAAGATGTAAAAGTTGTAGAGCTACTCCTTAAGAAGAAAGATGCAAACATTGTTGCATTGAAGAAACAATTAAAGTTTCCTTCAACAAAGGATCCCCTAACAAAGGTGTTGAAAATAGCAACAATAAATGCTAAAAATAGAAATGTTAAAAATAGCATTGCTATAAATAGCATTTCAGGATATACTCCAACTCTGTTGGAAATAGAAAAAAATAGAAATGCTAAAAATAGCATTGCTACAAATAACATTTCAGGATAACATCTAATTTTAGATAGTCCCTGAACTAAAATTGAGAATTAAAATTCAAATTTGATTTTAGCAATTGTTTGAAAAATAATTAATTAATTCATCTTGAGTTAATGAGTTGGAGAAAATCAAACATGAAGTATATGTGAAGACATGCAACAGTTATCCCTTTGATTGAGGAAGTTATCCCTTAATTAAGGAGATCAGGATAAGTTGTACTTTGATTTGTAATTAGTTAGCTCAGTTAACTAAGTTAAGTCGAGTTAGATTAGTTCCGACAGTTTGTGGAATTGATTGTGAGTTCAGTTAGTCAATGCATGCATGTATGCAACTAGTGTACTTCAAATAACTGAATATTCTCTCATAAATAGCTCATGCATGTTAGTTCAGACAGAGACCCAGTTGAGAGTAAAGGAAGGGACATTGTACTATTAGTTGGAGGAATTTTCCTATATAGGAAACTCATGCATGTAGAAGGAATTAACTCCTTTAGGATTGCACAGTTATTTCAGAGGTCAAAGCAGTGTGTGAGGGATCGTTACACATAGATGGCAGCTTGAGGACCGAGGAGAAACTGCGCAAGAAAATAGGAGGCTTGGAGGACTAAAGGAAGGCATATGTGTTGTCTATTTTGTCTATGAGCAACAGTGAGAGATTGTACTGAGTGCTGGATAGCTTATGAGCTAAATCTTTTTTTGTAATCCTAAGATATTTCCACTTGTATGATAATACAGATAGCGCAGTTTTTAGTTGAGGATTTCCCCAAAGTATTCTTCTGTGTTCATGTGTGATTGATTTCTGCTTCATCTATTCTATGTGTTCTATTTGATCTTGCTCAAAATCGATTAAGCTTCCACAAGTTTGTTTGTAGAAGTAGATCAAGTATTTTGCTTCAGTATATTGCATTATCAGGTGATCTATAGTGAGAATTTCTATATAAGGATATAGCAGATAATGAACAACAAAAGGAGGATATGCTCAAGCTTATCATTGAGCAGAATATACAGTTGAAGAAGATGGAACAACAAATTGAAGAGTTATTAAAAGAGAATGAAGCAGCACAACTTGCCATGGTTCCAATTACAACAGTACCAATAACAGTTGCAAGTACAGAGCCTATTTCATCATTAGCAACCATTGAGTCTACATCAACAGCAGCTGATCCAACCAAATTATCATAGGAATTGTCCATACAAAAACAAGAAGAAAAAAAATTACTGCAGAAGTTTGAAAATCTAGAGTTGCAGAAAATCAAGAATGACTATTTGTATGTGTGGGAGATGCAGAAGTCCCATAAATTGGAACTTAAAATTCAGAAATTGGAGAGTGAGTCCCTGATGGTAGACACTTTGGCTCATGCCAAGGAAACGATTTGGACAAAAATCAGCTAATCCATGACAGAGGTATGGCCATCCATACAGAGTATTTTTTAGCAGTAAGAACTCATCACTAGATGCAGAACAGTGATAGAAGAATAGAAAACAACCTTGAATACCCAGCCAACAAAAGCCACATATATGATCAAGGTTTTAAATTCAAAGAGCAGAGAAGAATTAGAGGAAATAAACATCTGTGACAGAACAACTACCATCTTAGAGATTAAGAAGGTTCTACAAAAAATGAATTTGATCAATCAATTAGAAACTAAATGTCAAACCCTAGATATTTCTATCAAAAGATTTCATTCAAAGTTTAATGTCTTAAATCAGAAAGGGTTTCCAATATTAGTAGGTTTGAAAGATAAATTGATCAAATTGGAAGATTATTGGAAGGAGTTATATGCTATTGCAGTAGACAGAACCAAATTTGCAGGAGTTAAAGGACATATAACAGGGAGGCTTTCTGGAAGCCTTGGAGTTTGATTTAACCATCTTGCATGAAATTAAAAATTTATTTCTCACGAAGTCTAATTTCGAGTGATACACAGAAGTAGACGAAACATTTAGAAAGATGGTGAATGTGAAAATCCCAAGTGAACAAATATGGGATAAATTGTGTGAAAGAATTGAGTAATTTCTCATTCTAACGGCATGACAGCTTAATAGTGTTTTCAAGCCAGATCATCAATAGATTCCCAAATAATAGAGCCACCTCTTTAGTAGTTTCTTAGTTCCTATTATATTTTTCTATTTGTGTAATTTTGAACTATTTTGGTATTCCATTCCAAAGATATTGTAGATCTTTTGCAAAATTTTGTATAAATAACTCCTCCTTTGAGTTATTATGGGTTGAACCCTTGAACAAGCTATCAAGCAGATTTGTACTAAGCTGGAGCATTTTTGAAATAATAAAAGATTCTGGATTTGCCTCATATGGTTTGTCTTTTAGTGAGTTGTATTTCATCTTGTGTATTCTTGTATTTTCTTCATATAAATTAAGTCTTTTGCAGTTATCCGATTTAAAATTTAACTGAGTTTCAGTCTCATTTTGAATCCTCTGTGAAGTTATGATTTTAAATAAGAGAATAATTCACATAACTTTTTGTTATTGTAAGTTCCTCTTTAAATATAAATTACACCAGATCTCTATAACAGTTTGATTATATTTGGTTGATTAAGAAAGCACTGTTTTCTTAATGTCTTCTTATAAATGGTTAAATATTTAGTTTGAATATTAAATCAATTATATCTCTCCATACTCTACTTCTCCATTCCTACATTAAAATCAAATTAACCATGTGTAGTTAAAGAGCAGCATTTTATTTTACTTAAGAATCTATCTAAGTTTAAAGCACCTATTTATAAAATTGTTCACTAGTCATCCAATCATTTAAAACAACAAAACATTATAGATGCTTTGGCATAACTAATTGACCTTAAGTTATCTCAAAGGACAACAATAGATTGGCACCGTTTCCAAGGAGTGAAGGATTGAAAGTTATATTCTCCCTGGGGTAACGATTTTCCCTTTTCATTTAAGGTGAATAAAGGATAGCATATAGGTCAAAATATTTCACCTGGTGATTCCACTGTTTCAAGTTGGCTCCTTTTAAACATACTAGATCATGTTCTCATTATGAGATTGTTAACCCTCTACCAGATCTAGAAAGACTTATTACGGGAGCCTCTTCAAGGAGAATACAAGAACCTATTCTGCTTCTTCAAATTTACACCCTGAAGATATATCATCTGTAGATCCTTTTTCTTTTGTTCCATCTAATCCTAATTGGACTGAACTACCCCCTAGGGTTTCTGAACTCCATTCAAGAGGAGTATATCTTCCATCAACCTTTTCAATACAATCACTTAAATCATATCAAGTGCCATCCATTCCTATAAAATCACCTTCATCTAAGGAAGAATTGGGTTTACATTTACCTGAAATCAAACCTACAAACTTCATCTCTCCAACCCTTATTCAGTTCCATCAACTTCTACTAATCTTGAAGATACATTCTCCATCTATTCGAATCCTTTGTTTGATAATAAGGAAGACTTTCCATTAGGAGTTCAGAAGTTGGTATTAAAACACCTTTGAAATCTTCAAGGAGGTCTCCTCCTTATTTCTCTCCTCCACATAATAATACCCCTACTGATTCTTCTTCATCACCTTCATCTTCATCATCTTCCTCTTCCTCATCATCATCCACTCAGTCACCCCAGTCTCCTCCTGCTATCATGGCTTTTCAACCCATTGTACAAGAAAGGTATGCTTCTTTAGTTCTTCCTCAAAACCTGGCAAACTTTCCTAATGGATATCTAAAGCATTTACCTAGTTTCAATGGTGAAACTAGGCCTTTAGCAGAAGATCATATATCATATTTCCTAGATTTTGCTAACAATATGAACATATAACATGAAAATGTTTATATGAGATTATTTGTACAATCCTTAGAATGAAATGTTAGGATCTGGTTTGGGCAACTTAGACCTGACTCTATTAGAACATGGAATGACCTCATAACTATATTTAAAAATCAATGGGGGTTAAAGAAATATCTTGTCTACTTTCTCACCAAATTTGAAGAATTGAAGAGAAACCCTGGTGAACCAGTGGCTGAATTTATTAAAAGATTTCATAAACTCTATCGTAAAATGCATTTTGATTATAAACCACGAGTAGCAACTACAAAAGTCAGATTTTCCAAATCGTTTGAAGATGACTTTGCAGTCATGCTGAGAGAAAGGGTGTCTAATACATTAGAAGACATGCAGACAAATGCTATAGAGGTAAAAGCTAATAGGTCTACTTCTGGAAAACTTAAAGCTAAAGCAGAGAAAGAAGAAAGAAAATTAAAAACTAGGGTTGATGATTCATCTTCTTCAAAATCTAAACTTCGAGATCATAAAATTGATGAAATTACATCTTTACTTGGTGTTACACAAAAAATTGTCACCATGACTTTCTACAGTTTGTGTCAGTCCATCACCACTCATACATACCTCCTTTGCAAGTCTTAAGCCTCAGCTCTTCATGTCAAGCCTTGAAAACTGGAGAAAGACCTTAAAAATATCTTAAATCCTAGTTTCGCACTTTCTCCTAGCATTGCCTGCAGTGCCGCACCCAATGGTCATGTCCCCTGTGAACCTGACCGCTCTGTCTGTTAAGTGATGGGTGCGAACCCCTGTAAAAGTTAAAAAGACGTGAGTTCGCTCTTAAAAACTCACCTTGGGTCACTTCTAGACGCTTCTAGAAGGAATATTACGTTGGCAAGTCTGCTCCACCTTGGTTCATCCATTCCATAACTAAGGGAGCTAACTCCATGATATGAGGTGCTTATCCCATTGAAGGAGGAACTTATCCCTTCAATGGTGGACCTGCAACTTCTTCCATTTGCACTATAAATTCATGCATTGGGCTGGTTGTAGAAGAGGTTGAAAGCTGAAGATTCTTGAGGGTAAATGCTGCTGAAAACTAGGCTTCCTTTTTGAGCTTGTGAGAGGAGAGATCACATACCTTTCATGTCATTTGGGAAGTGAGTGAGACTTTTCAAAGTAGAGGAGACTCCTGCTGGACCCTGGAAATAACTTGTGCAACATCAAGGCGAAGTTTGTAAGGTTCTTTTATTCATAAAGTTAATACAATCAAGTTTGTTTTTCTCAATGAACTGTCTCTAATGGTTTATTTTATGAGCTCCCTGATCCTCATAATGAACATGTTTTTTTATACGCAGGTATGCTTTGATGTGTGCTTGTTTGTGTATGCAGGTTATTAAATGAGAACTCCTTGAAGCTATTGGGATAAAAATGCCTCAAACAAGCGTTGGACCGAGGTAGGGTCTGTTACACCTCTTAGCATTCATTAATGAATTGAAACATGTTTAGAGAAAAGTAGATTTGCTTGTGCTCTTTGTTGCTAGATATCATTCGATACTAGGGAGATCAGTCTTGTCCACAAGAACAATTTATCCAGCCAACAAATTGGCGACTCGATGATTATGACATCAAGCACATTGTGCAGCCCTATCTCACTGATTTACCAACTCATTCATTACGAAGAGCCGACCATCTCACTCACTTACGAGCCATTTTCATGAGATGTAGGCATTATCGGATTAGGCTGAAACCGCACAAGTGTGTTTTCTGTATCGAAACGGGTTGGTTACTGGGATTTGTTGTATCGAAAGCCGGCATTCGCGTTGATCCTTCGAAGGTCGAAGCCATCGTCAAGTTACCACCTCATTCAACCCTTCGCCTACTCCAGAGTTTGCAAGGGAAAGCAAACTTTTTACGTCGTTTCATTCCTAACTATGCCGAGCTTACAAAAGGTTTCACCCGATTGTTGAAACAAAACACTCCCTTCTTTTGGGACTAGATAGCTGAAAAATATTTCGATGCACTTAAACATGCGTTGACCCATGCACTGTTATTGCATCCTCCCAACTACAACCAGGATTACTTCTTGTACCTCGCCGCTTCCCATTCCACTATTGGGATGGTTTTAGTTCAACAAGATGAATTTGAAAGTGAACATGTCATATATTATCTTAGTTGGACTCTCACTCCCACTGAGCTAAAATATTCACATGTGGAGAAACTGGCCTTAGCTGCAGTCCAAGCTATTCAGAGATTTCTTCATTACATTTTGTTACGCAAAACCACCGTCATTTCTGATTGTAACCCTATGTAATACATTTTGACTAAACAATTGCTGGGAAGCAAGTATTCCAAATGGATTGTCATCCTGCAGGAATTTGACCTGGACTTTGAGAAGGCCAAGTCAAAGAAGTCTTTGGTTTTTGCGGAATTAATGTGTGACTTCCCTCGTGCTGACATCGAACACGTGGCAGAAGAATCCATTGTGGATGAATCCTTGTTCCTTATCAGCACTATTGATCCTTGGTACAGAGATATCATCGTCTATCTCCAAAACCAATCTTTTTGGTCAGATATTTCACGATCTCAACGCCGGAAAATACGCTTCCAATCCCAACCTTACACTATTATTGGAGATACTCTTTATCGTCGTGGGGTGGATTCTATTTTCCGTCGTTGCCTTACTCATGACGAGGATGAGAAGGTTCTTAATGACTGCCACTTTGGAGCATGTGGCGGTCATATGTCTGGGTATGCCACAACCCAAATGATTTTGCGCGCTGGCCATTTTTGGCCGTCCTTATTCAAAGATTGTATTACTGTCATCCATAAATGCCACAATTGCCACATTTTTTATCATAATATGCACGCTCCTCCTGCTCCTCTCCACCCTATCATTGCCATTGGTCCATTCGCAAAATGGGGTATCAACTTTATTACATGTAACCCTCACTCGGCCGGGGGGCATGCGTATATCATCCTTGCGGTAGATTATTTTACCAAGTGGGCCGAGGCGATGCCTATATTTTCGGGAGATGGCAAAACTGCTGTGATTTTCATTTTCAATCATATAATTGCTAGGTTTGGTGTTCCCCAAGCGATTATCACTGACCATGGGAGTCATTTTCGAAACATCATGATGACCGAACTTACAGATCAGCTTGGCCTGCGTCACAATAGTTCCACTCCATATTACCCACAGGCAAATGGTCTGGTTGAAGTAGTCAACAAATTTCTAGTCACCATGATCCGACGAATCATTGGGATTCATCAGTCGAATTGGCGCAAAATGTTATCTTCAGCGCTTTGGGCGTACCGAACCTCAGTCAAAACATCAACAGGTTTTACTCCCTTTCATCTGGTTTACGGTTTAGAGGCAGTATTGCGCATTGAATGCGAAATCCCGTCATTAAAAATTGCCGTGCAATTGTTACCAGCCACTTCTGAAGAGGGAAAACGTTTATTATACTTAGCTCAATTAGATGAGAATCGACGCAATGTTGCATTAGCTGTTGAAAGTCATGCCAAACGGATCAAATCTCAGTATGATCGGAATGTTACACCCCACAATTTTTCACAAGGTGACCTAGTTTTACTTTACGATCAAGTAAACGACAAGCTAGGGGCTGGAAAATTTATACCCATGTGGCATGGTCCGTATATTTTCAAGCGGAAGCTGGAAAAAGGGGCCTATGAGCTAGAAGGTTTTGACGTTGTCTCTTTAGGTAAACCTAGGAATGGGCTTTATCTAAAGCGATATGATGCTTAAACGATTAGCGTGGAGATTTTATTAGATTAGTTTTTTCTAAGTTGGTGTGTTCATAGATTAAAGATGTGTGCTTTACTTTAGAGAGTGTTTTTCATTATTAGTCCTGCTTATCTTGATTTTACTCTTGATATTGCAAATGTCAACACCTCTCTAAACATACATCGGTTTCGCTGATGGCGCTTGTCATAGTACATGGAACATCTCTTCTGCAGCCTGGGTTATCTATTCACCCTCTGATGAGTTAGTATCTATGCACAGGGTAAGCCTCGGTCAAACAACGAACAACATTGCAGAATACAGTGCAGTGATTGAATTATTATCTGAATCCATCTCATTTGGAATTTGAAGTTTGATTATTAATTAGGATTCAGAACTCGTAGTATTACAGCTTAATTGAGTTTATGCCATTAGAAATATAGTATTATTACGATTATTTTTTAGAGTCCGTCTCTTGGAATGAGAATTTGATTACATAGAATATCAACACATTCCAAGATATTTAAATACATTAGCAGATGCAATTGCTTCTCGAATGTTAAATAGACATTTGCATTAAATCAAACAGTAAATTTAAAAACATCTCATAAACATGTTTTGCAAGATAACCATAGTAATAGCATAGCATAGCATAAGAGTGTGTCAATATATACATTGTCCTCGATCATAGGTTGAAAAACACCTTATGATCAGCAAAAATGATAGTATCAAAGGTCCAAAAATGGGTCTACAAGGCAATCATCCTATCACTGGTGATGATCCCGATAAGACATCACTGCTCGGGCCCCCCTACAAAGGAACCTCCTAAAAGGTCCTGGGACCCCAATCACATAGCGCTTAAGCTGAAGAGGAATGTCATCTATGCTGTTCTCCGGAATATCTGCGGTCAAGCGCTCTAGATGGCTCTCCAACTCAGCCAAGGTCTCTGATGTCTAGTCCTATGGGGCTGGTGTTGCGGCAGCGGTTGTCTCCGATCATAGGGCTAGAGAGTGGCTGGTCACCATGGACGCACATATGCATTTAAAACTTTTACTATTAGTTTTGGGACGATTGTTAAAAATACAAAAACATTCATATTAAATTAAAATGTTGAAAAACAATTTTTATCTCTATCATCCCATTGCTCTCCTGGTGGAAGAGCCATGTCGGGATCGCCACAATAATCCATCCAAGCGGATGGAAAATCCTGAATAATAAAGAATTGGTTCTCTAACCAATGGAAATACTCTGGACAGAATCGAACAACCTCAGTACCCTCCTCTGGATGGCGGGCGATGACTGCAACCCATCGCATAACCCGAGGACCTCAGGGAAGTCTAGCCTCAATAGTGAGTTTTTGTGGAACCAACATTGGTACCCTCTCTAGGGCAAAGCTGACAACTAAATAACCATAACCAAAGTTCTTTAGTTGCCCATTCATTGCCCTAGTCAATTGGCCCTTCTCATTGGCCAATACAGCATCGCACCAGTTGAAGATGGTGCCTCGGAAGCAGTCCACTTCCATGCGCATTTGGGAGCCTGTAGCTACATGCAATGCTGCGCTTCCGCAGAGTCTGGTAATAGTAAATGCAATCACCTTCAATTCAGGGCGGGAGATGGATTTCACATCTATCCGTTTGTTTGGATCCTGGGTATTACAGAACTCTAGTCGGAGACTAGTGACAGATTGGCCACCTGGCCTAGATCCGAATAGAGATAATTGCTCGCCTCTCTTGGGAAAGCTAGTCAAAAAGTATATGTCATCCGGCTCAATTTCGAGACGGTTGCCACCAATAATGAAGCACTGGTCCTGAATGCTCAACATGTTCACCAGCCATTGTAAAAAGTCTACCTGTGCCCTCATGCCAGGTATGGTCCAAAATTTGGAAAGCCTGCATGCTCTCAATGCCTGTAATGAAGGCGGATGGAGTAATGTAGCCTGATCCACGTCCTCATGCTCTCTTTCCCGCCAAACAAGCATATTGTGTACCCACATTGCAAAATAGGTGCATTAGAATTTTCATTCCAAAATTCTATGGGTCAAAAATGGAAAAACTAGGGTTCAAAATCTGCATTCCGTGGGGTTCGCACCCATCCCTTTAGAGACAGTGCATAGGTGTCCACTTCTCCTTAAGGCTAGGTGTAGCACCCCGACTTTTTTATGTGCACAAAAAAGTCAGGGTGCGCAAGGGCCAGATGGCACCCCTGCGCAACCACCGCGGGCGATTTTTTGCCCTAATTTTCCTCCAAAAAACAAAATCTAAACCCTAAAACAAAATTTCAAATGGATGAAATGCAAGTCAGGGACATTGTGGATTACCTGGAGAAGACGGTTCTCGATTCCAACAGTCTGATTTTGTGCAATCTCCACAGGAAGTTTTTTACCAAAAGCTCCTACTTTTAATCCAATGGTAAACGGTAAAAATGAACTTGTAAAAGCCCTTTTTATAAGATTTTTTGAATAAATAAAATGAATTTATTTATTTTTTACTTTGAAAAGGTCATTTTTGGTGCATTTTTATTATGTTTTAAACAGATATGAGTAATGTTTGTAGTTTTTGAGCAGAATTTTGGGGATTCAGTTGAAATTGGTATTTTCAACAAAAAACACATAGGAGTCCCCTTTAAGCTCTTTTCTGACTCGTAAAAAATGAAAAGATTGCCGAGTGTTTCTTTTTAGACTCGTTAAAACGGAATTAAAAATACGCTCCTTTTATAGCTCTTTTCCGACTGTATAAACATGAAAATATTGCCAGACTTTTGTCGTTTCAAGTTCGATATTGGTAATAAAATGACGTGTTTTTTTATCACTTTTTTACTTTTTCAAATTGAAGGCACTAATCATGAAAAGTACTCCTTGCTCGTAATGATCAAGCAGTTTCTCCTATACTGGACTCGTTAAAATTTCACAGTAAAGGACCTGTTCAATTACAAACAGGAACGAACCACTCCTTCTTAGGGTTCGAATCTAAAATAAGTTGGACTCATCCGAAGGATGAGCTTATAACCAAGCAAATGTTATCCTCCTTAAGCTTGTCAAAAACAAAGAGGTACTTGCTAGAAATGGTGGCAGAAAAGAGAGAAAAATGAACCTATTTTTTGTACTCTATGTTTGAAAAAACTTTCCATCACTCTTGAACACGACACTTTTATCCACCTGGGTTGGGAAATCCTTTACCTAACAGTTAATCAAGCCACTTTTAAAGTCTTCAGCCGTTTTCCGGGTTTTAACTTTGGGTCAATTGTCACCAAGCCATCTGCTGTGTCATTATGTGTTCAAGAGGTCTGTGCAAATAAACCATTCACCTGCAAAATATTTGTCATCCATCATTGACGATCCCTGAGTTAGTTCTTGCTAAACATATTTCTTTAGACTTGACCTACAATTTCGTGTTATGGGCTTGCTTATGACAGATCGCTTTCTATCGACTCCAAATCATTATAGAAAGATGATCTAGAAATCGTCAGTACCTTGGAATCTACATGCCTCAATGGTAGGTTTCTCGCCTTTGACGACAAGTTGCATCATTGACCTTCGATCAATAGATTCCGTGACATGTTCGAAATTGACTCATTCATTCACATTTCATGGATTGTACTGAGTACTTTGAGGGCCATTGGCATTACTGGTGGTTCCTCTCACACTTGTTAACAGTTTACATCATTGACTGGTAATCAAGTGGTTTCTCCCATGTTTGACTTTGACAAATTCATTCACATGGGTAGGATTGTACTAGTTCGGGAAGTAGAAATGAAGACCCTGGATCTAGTTTCCACCATCCAAGCTGCGAGGAATTTTGTTATCACTATATAGTGGAATATTCATAAACAGATGGCTGCACCCATACTGTGTCCATGTGTTCCTACTTGTGATGTAATACAAAATCATCCCTGTATCAGAGTATTTTTAGATAGTCCTTAGTCAGTTTTGATCTGAGTATTGGAGTGGCTACCTCAACGATGATATTTTCACATATATATATTTTTCATTGAATGTTTTTATAGGTTCAACAGGGGTATCCACAGGAAGATCCTTGAAATGATAAATTCCTTCGCTCTTCTTAGATGATCAAAAACCATCTTCATATATTATAGACTTCGCACTTTAGGGGGAAATCTGTTACACAAAAAATTGTCACCATGACTTTCTACAGTTTGTATGAGTCCATCAACACTCATACATACCCCCTTTGCAAGTCTTAAACCTCAGTTCTTCGTTTCAAGCCTTGAAAATGGGAGAAAGACCTTAAAAATATCTCAAATCCTTGTTTCTCACTTTCTCCTAGCATTTCCTGCGGTGCCACACCTAATGGTCATGTTTCCTGCGAACCTGACCGCTCTGTATATTGAGTAATGGCTGCGAACCCCTGTAAAATCTAAAAAGGCATGAGTTCATTCTTAAAAACTCATCTTGGGTCACTTTTAGACACTTCTAGAAGGAATATTATGTTGGCAAGTTCGCTCCACCTTGGTTCATCCATTCCATAACTAAGGGAGCTAACTCCATGATATGAGGTGCTTATCCCATTGAAGGAGGAACTTATCCCTTCAATGGTGGACCTGCAACTTCCTCCATTTGCACTATAAATTCAGGCATTGGGCTAGCTGTAGGGGAGGTTGAAAGCTGAAGATTCTTGAGGGTAAATGCTGCTGGAAATTAGACTTCCTTTTTGAGCTTGTGAGATGAGAGATCACATACCTTTCATTTCATTTGGGAAGTGAGTGAGGCTTGTCAAAGTAGAGGAGATTCTTGTTGGACCCTGGAAAGAGCTTGTGCAACATCAAGGCAAAGGTTGTAAGGTTCTTTTATTCATAAAGTTAATCTAATCAAGTTTATTTCTCTCAATGAACTGTCTCTAATGGCTTATTTTATGAGCTCCTTGATCTTCATAATGAACATGTTTTATCATATTATCTATGCAGGTTTTCTTTGATGTGTGTTTGTTTGTGTATGCAGGTTATCAAAAAGGAACAGCTTGAAGCTGTTGGAATAAAGCTGCCACAAACAAGCGTTGGACCGAGGTAGGGTCTGTTACACCTCTTAGTATTCATTAATGAATTGAAACATGTTTAGAGAAAAGTAGATTTTCTTGTGCTCTTTGTTGCTAGATATCATTCGATACTAGGGAGATCCGGCTCTTTCGCAAGAACGATTTATCCAGCGAACAAATTGGCGACTCGATGATTGTGACATCAAGCACATTGTTCAACCCTATCTCGATGATTTACCAGCTCATTCATTACGAAGAGCCGACCATCTCACTCACTTACAAGCCATTTTCATGAGATGTAGGCATTATCGGTTTAGGTTGAATCCGCACAAGTGTGTTTTTTGTATCGAAATGGGTCGGTACTAGGATTTGTTGTATTGAAAGCCGACATTCGCGTTGATCCTTAGAAGGTCGAAGCCATCATCAAGTTACCACCTCCTTCGACCCTTCGCCTACTCCAGAGTTTGCAAGGGAAAGCAAACTTTTTACGTCATTTCATTCCTAACTATGCCGAGATTACAAAAGGTTTCACCCGGTTGTTGAAACAAAACACTCCCTTCTTTTGGGACGAGATAGCTGACAAATCTTTTGATTCACTTAAACATTTGTTGACCCATGCACCATTATTGCATCCTCCCAACTACAACTAGGATTACTTCTTGTACCTCACCACTTCCCATTCCACTATTGGGATGGTTTTAGTTCAACAGGATGAATTCAAAAGTGAAAATATGATATATTATCTTATTCGGACTCTCACTCCCACTAAGCTAAAATATTCACATGTGGAGAAACTGGCCTTAGCTGTAGTCCAAGATATTCAGCGATTCCGTGATTACATTTTGTTACGCAAAACCACTGTCATTTCTGACTGTAACCCTATGCAATACATTTTGACTAAACAATTGTGGGGGGGCAAGTATTCCAAGTGGATTGTCATCCTGCAAGAATTTGACCTGGACTTTGAGAAGGCCAAGTCAAAGAAGTCTTTGGTTTTTGCGGAATTAATGTGTGACTTCCCTCGTGCTGACACCGAACACGCGGCGGAAGAATCCATTGTGCATGAATCCTTGTTCCTTATCAGCACTGTTGATCCCTGGTACAGAGATATCATCGTCTATCTCCAAACCCAATCTTTCCAGCCAGATATTTCACGATCTCAATGCCGGAAAATACGCTTCAAATCCCAACCTTACACTATTATTGGAGATACTCTTTATCATCGTGGGGTGGATTCTGTTTTCCATCGTTGACTTACTCATGATGAGGCTAAGAAGGTTCTTAATGACCGCCACTCTGGAGCATGTGGCAGTCATATGTCTGGGTATGCCACAACCCAAAAGATTTTGCGCGCTGGCTATTTTTGGCTGTCCTTATTCAAAGATTGTATTACTATCGTCCATAAATGCCACAATTGCCACATTTTTTATCGTAAGATGCGCGCTCCTCCTGCTCCTCTCCACCCTATCATTGTCGTTGGTCCATTCGCAAAAGGGGGTATCGACTTTATTACATGTAACCCTCACTCGGCAAGGGGGCATGCGTATATCACCCTTGTGATAGATTATTTTACCAAGTGGGCCGAGGTGATGCCTACATTTTCGGTAGACAACAAAACTGCTGCGATTTTCGTTTTCAGTCATATAATTGCTAGGTTTGGTGTTCCCCAAGCAATTATCATTGACCATGGGAGTCATTTTCGAAACATCATGATGACCGAAATTTCAGATCAGCTTGGCCTGCGTCACGATAGTTCCACTCCATATTACCCGCAGGTAAATGGTCTGGTTGAAGCAGTCAACAAAGTTCTAGTCACCATGATCCGACGAATCATTGGGATTCATCGGTCGAATTGGCACAACATGTTATTTTTAGCGCTTTGGGCGTACCGAACCTCAGTCAAAACATCAACAGGTTTTACTCCCCTTCAACTGGTTTGCGATTTAGAGGCAGTATAGCTCGTTGAATGCGAAATACCGTCATTACAAATTGCCGTGCAATTATTACCAGCCACTTCCGAAGAGGGAAAATATTTATTATACTTAGCTCAATTAGATGAGAATCGACACAATGCTGCATTAGTTGTCGAAACTCATGCCAAACGGATCAAAGCTCAGTATGATCGGAATGTTACACCCCGCAATTTTTCAAAAGGTGACCTAGTTTTACTTTACGATCAAGAAAATGATAAGCTAGGGGCTGGAAAATTTGTACCCATGTGGCATGGTTCGTATGTTGTCAAGCAGACGCTGGCAAAAGGGGCCTATGAGCTAGAAGATTTTGACAGTGTCTCTTGAGGTAAACCTAGGAATGGGCTTTATCTAAAGAGATATTATGCTTAAACGATTAGCGTGGAGATTTTATTAGATTATTTTTTTCTAAGTTGGTGTGTTCATAGATTAAAGATGCGTGCTTTACTTTAGAAAGTGTTTTTCATTATTAGTCCTGCTTATCCTGATTTTACTCTTGATATTGCAGATGTCGACGCCTCTCCAAACATACATCGGTTTCACTGATGGCACTTGTCGTAGTACACGGAACATCTCTTCAGTAGCCTGGATTATCTATTCACCCTCTGACGAGTTAGTATCTATGCAAGGGGTAAGCCTCGGTCAAACGACGAACAACATTGCAGAATACAGTGCAGTGATTGAATTATTATCTGAATCCATCTCATTTGGAATTCGAAGTATGACTGTTAATTTAGATTCAGAACTCCTTGTATTACAGCTTAATCGAGTTTATGCCATTAGAAATCCAGTATTATTACGATTATTTTTTAGAGTCCGTCTCTTGGAACGAGAATTTGATTACATAGAATATCAGCACATTCCAAGATATTTAAATACATTAGCAGATGCAATTGCTTCTCGAATGTTAGATAGACATTTGCATTAAATCAAATAGTAAATTTAAAAACATCTCATAAACACGTTTTGCAAGATAACCATAGTAATAGCATAGCATGGCATAAGAGTGTGTCAATATATACATCGTCCTCGATCATAGGTTGAAAAACACCTTATGATCAGCAAAAATGATAGTATCAAAGGTCCAAAAATGGGTCTACAAGGCAATCATCCTATCACTGGTGATGATCCCGATAAGACATCACTGCTCAGGTCCCCCTACAAAGGAACCTCCTAAAAGGTCCTGGGACCCCAATCACATAGCGCTTAAGCCGAAGAGGAATGTCATCTATGCTGGTCTCTAGAATATCTACGGTCAAGCGCTCTAGATGGCTCTCCAACTCAGCCAAGGTCTCTGATGTCTAGTCCTATGGGGCCGGTGTTTCGGCAGCAGTTGTCTCCGATCATAGGGCTAGAGAGCGGTTGGTCACCGTGGACCCACATCTGCATTTAAAACTTTATTATTAGTTTTGGGACGATTGTTAAAAATACAAAAACATACATATTAAATTAAAATGTTGAAAAACAATTTTTATCTCTATCATCCCATTGCTCTCCTGGTGGAAGAGCCATGTCGGGATCGCCGCGATAATCCATCCCAGCATATGGAAAATCCTGAATAATAAAGAGTTGGTTCTCTAACCAACAGGAATATTCTGGAGAGAATCGAACAACCTCAGTACCCTCCTCTGGATGGCGGGCCATGACTGCAACCCATCGCATAACCCGAGGATCTCGGGGAATTCCAGCCTCAATAGTGATTTCCTGTGGAAGTAGCATCAGTACCCTCTCTAGGGCAAAGCTGACAACTAAATAACCATAACCAAAGTTCTTTAGCTGCCCATTCTTCGCCCTAGTCAATTGGCCCTTGACATTGGCCAATACAGCATCGCACCAATTGAAGATGGTGCCTCGGAAGCAGTCCACTGCCATGCGCATCTGGGAGCCTGTAGCTAGATGCAATGCTACGCGCTCGCAGAGTTTGGTAACAGTAAAGGCAATCACCTTTAGTTCAGGGTGGGAGATGGTTTTCACAACTATCCATTTGTCTGGATCCTGGTTATTACAGAACTCTAGTCGAAGACTAGTGACAGATTGGCCACCTGGCCTAGATTTGAACAGAGATAATTTCTCGCCTCTCTTGGGAAAGAGAGTCAAAAAATATATTTCATCCGGCTCGATTTTGAGTCGATTGCCACCAATAATGAAGCACTGGTCCTGAATGCTCCACCTGTTCACCAGCCATTGTAAAAAGTCTACTTGTGCCCTCATGCCAGGTATGGTACAAAACTTGAACAACCCGCATGATCTCAATGCCTGTAATGAAGGCGGATGGAGTAATGCAGCCTGATCCATGTCCTCATGTTGTCTTTCCCACCAAACAAGCATATTGTGTAGCTACATTGCAAAATAGGTGGGTTAGAATTTTCATTCCAAAATTCTATGGGTCAAAAATGGAAAAACTAGGGTTCAAAATCCGCATTCCGCGGGGTTTGCACCCATCCCTTTAGAGACAGTGCGTAAGTGCACACTTCTCCTTAAGGCTAGGTGCGGCACCCCAACTTTTCTATGTGCACAGAAAAGTCGAGGTGCGTAGGGGCCACGTGGCACCCCTGCACAACCACTGCGTGCGATTTTTTGGCCCTAATTTTCCTCCAAAAAACAAAATCTAAACACTAAAACAAATTTTCAAATGGATGAAATGCAAGTCAGAGACATTGTGGATTACCTGGAGAATACGGTTCTCGATTCCAGTGGTCAGATTTTGTGCAATCTCCAGAGGAAGTTTTTTACCAAAAGCCCTTACTTTTTACTCCAAAGGTAAACGGTAAAAATGAACTTGTAAAAGCCCTTTTTATAAGATTTTTTGAATAAATAAATTGAATTTATTTATTTTTTACTTTGAAAAGGTCATTTTTGGTGCATTTTTATTATGTTTTAAACAGATATGAGTAATGTTTGCAGTTTTTGTACAGAATTTTGGGGATTCAGGTGAAATTGGTCATTTTCAACAAAAAACACATAGGAGTCCCCTTTAAGCTCTTTTTTGACTTGTAAAAAATGAAAAGATTTCCGAGTGTTTCTTTTTAGACTCGTTAAAATGGAATTAAAAAGACGGTCCTTTTACAGCTCTTTTCCGACCGTATAAACATGAAAGGATTGCCGGACTTTTGTCATTTCAAGTTTGATATTGGTAATAAAATGATGTGTTTTCGATCACTTTTTTACTTTTTCATATTGAAGGCACTAATCATGAGAATTACTCCTTGGTCATAATGATCAAGTAGTTCTCTCAAGTATTATTTTATACTTTTTGGCTTGGGAGACACAAATTTACGAAAAAGGACAACCGTGGAGTTTTCTTAAGTTTTTCTTCTCACTCCCTAAAATGAAAAACGCCGAGTTTCTCCTATACTGGACTCCTTAAAATTTCACAGGAAAGGACCTGTTCAATTACAAACAGGAACGGACCACTCCGTCTTAGGGTTTGAATCTAAACTAAGTTGGACTCATCCGAAGGATGAGCTTATAACCAAGCAAATGTTATCCTCCTCAAGCTTGTCAAAAACAAAGAGGTACTTGCCAGAAATGGTGGGGGAAAAGAGAGAAAAATGAACCTGTTTGTTGTACTCTTCTTTTGAAAAAACTTTTGATCACTCTTGAACACGACACTTTTATCGAGCTGGGTTGGGAAATCCTTTACCTAACAGTTAATCAAGCCACTTTGAAAGTCTTCAGCTGGTTTCCAGGTATTAACTTTGGGTCAACGGTCACCAAGCCATCTGCAGTGTCGTTATGTGTTCAAGAGGTCTGTGGAAATAAACCATTCACCTACAAAATATTTTTCATCCATCATTGACCATCCTTGAGTTAGTTCTTGCTAAACATATTTCTTTAGACTTGACCTACGATTTCGTGTTATGGGATTGCCTATGATGGATCGCTTTCTATCGAATACAAATCATTATCTAGAAAGATGATCTAGAAATCGTCAATACCTTGGAATCTACATGCCTCAATGGAAGGTTTCTCGCCTTTGATGATAGGTTGCATCATTGACCTTCGATCAATGGATTCTGTGACATGTTCGACATCGACTCATTCATTCACATTTCATGGATTATACTGATTACTTTGAGGGCCATTCAAATTATTGGTGGTTCCTCTCGCACTTGTTAACAGTTTACATCATTGACTGGTAATCAAGTGGTTTCTCCCATGTTCGACTTCGACACATTCATTCACATGGGTAGAATCGTACTAGTTCGGGAAGTAGAAATGGAGACCCTGGATCTAGTTTCCACCATCCAGGCTGCGAGGAATTTTGTTATCATTATATAGTGGACTATTCATAAACAGATGGTTGCACCCATACTATGTCCATGTGTTCCTACTTGTGATGTAATAGAAAATCATTCCTGTATCAGAGCAGTTTTAGATAGTTCTTAGTCAGTTTTGATCTGAGTATGGGAATGCCTACCTCAGCGATGATATTTTCACATATATACATATTTTTCATTGAATGTTTTTATAGGTTCAATCAGGGTATCCACAGGAAGATCCTTGAAATGATAAA